>VDFB02134221.1:0-12063 GCA_007258455.2 Sequoia sempervirens | reverse complement strand
TAGGTGTCATCAACCTTGTAAATCCTTTAATTTATTATTCTCCCAAAGTGTTTTTCTCATTTACCCATAAGAGGTGAAATTGTTTGACCAACAATGGTGAAAGAGACAATGTAAATGCAGTGTTACCGTTACCATTTGTCCATGGAAAGCGACAAATTAATGGGTATCCCAAACTTTTGGAATTCAGCTGTTGTGGGCCGTCACAGCAGCATCTGCGATACGCACAGTTGGTCAAGATGCTTACATTAGCATGAAGTGCCCCATGACAGCATTACCATGCTATTTTTGTAACTGCATACTTCATGCATAAAAGAGCTCCGTATGACAAAGCCTAGTACAAGAGCATCCAGAAGAGGCTATTTCTTGTATTTTGACCATTTCACAAGGAGGGAGGCGCAGAAGGGTTTTTCTTAGGTGAGCGTTCTTATTGCTTCAGAAAACCATGGTGGTTTTCATCCTCACAAATCTCTATAAATTGGGGCCTTGAGCTAGTGTTATTAAGAATTCAGTTTTGCAGGGGTAACAAGGTGCTGCTGGATTTATAGGGAATGATAAGAGAAGTCTATTTCTGCATGTAATATTGAAGATTATCAGTAATATACTTGCCTCTCTTTTGGTGGTGGAGTTTTTTCCCTTCGGGGTTTCTCCACGTAAATCTGTTGTTGCATGTGTTATATTGTTCTATCTCTCTCTCTCTCATTCTTTCTTCACACTAAGGCTAAGGTTAATCTTCATATTTCAGATTTGCATTCACACATTTAAGTTCATATTTCAAGCTTTCTTCACCTTGTTTTTCAACATTTGGTATCAGAGCTAATGGTTCTGTTAAGGAAGGGACGCTTTCCTTTTAGAGTGTTGAAGGTTTTTTGCTGCAGTGGGAGCTTTTGTGTTGTGGGTTTTGTAGATTTGTGAAAGATTGCATGCCATGGCCTCCACCTCTCGTCTAGATATTGAGAAGTTCAATGGAACTGGTTACAAGATGTGGAAGTTGAAAGTGGAGGACCTTCTTGAGGAAAGAGATCAGTGGTTACCAGTTTCAGTTGAAAAGAAGCCATCTACTTCAACCTTGTCAGATGAAGATTGGAATAGGTTAGACAAGAAGGCTCGAGGGACTATTCAGTTGTGTCTCACAGATTCTGTCCTCCTGAATGTCTCTTCAGAAGACATAGCATACAAGCTTTGGAGGAAGATAGGTGAAATCTACCAAACTAAGAGTTTTTCTAATAAGTTGTATCTCAAAAGATGTTTGTATTCATTAAAGATGAAGGATGGTGAATCTATTGCTGAACATTTGAATGCTTTTAATTTGATTATAAGTCAGCTTGTATCTATTGATGTTAAAATAGAAGATGAGGATAAATGCATTTTATTGATTTGCTCTTTGCCAGAATCTTGGGAAAATTTAGTTATTGCTATAACAAATGGTGGTGCAGAACCTAAGTTGGATACTATTATTCCCATACTTCTTTCAGAGGAGATGAGGAGAAAGACCATGCGCAATGGCTCCCAAGATTCCTTGCATGTGCGAGGTAGGCCCAAGGAGAAAGAGCCTAAAGGGGATAAGAAGAAGGATAAGTCTAAAGGACGATCTAAGACCCCTGGAAAGAGCATAGTGAAGTGTTGGAACTGTGGTAAATGACATGTGAAGAAGGAATGTAGAAACAAGAAAATGAATGCAGATTCCTTCACGAAAAAGTCCTTTGATAATAGTGATTTTGATGCTTTGATTATTTCAGCTAACATAGTTTGCAATGATGCTTGGCTTATTGATTCAGGTGCTTCCTTCCATATGGCTCCTCACAAGGAGTGGTTTTCTACATACAAAGAATATGATGGAGGAGAGGTCTTCATGGGTGATAATAGCTCACAAAAGGTTATTGTTAAAGGAAAGGTAAAGTTGTGTTTTAGTGATGGGAGGGTTAAAACCCTTGATGATGTTTTACATATTCCAGGACTTACAAAAAGTTTAATTTCGGTTTCCAAGTTGAATGATTCTGGGATGCATGTGACATTTAATGCGGTTCTGCGGGATGGTGGGGAAGTTTGGTGGTTGCTAAAGGATCTCCGGACAGGGGAATTTATTCACAGCTACATTACTTTCTACTTTTGTAACTCCTCTTTTTGTAACTAGCTGAAAATGCATGTATGTTGTGGCACCATGGGTGGGTCACATTGGTGAAAAAGTCTTAGGACCATACTTGATAAGAAACTAGTGATGGTATTTTAATTATTTTATTTGGTAAAATGATTTACGTGAGGATTGTGTGTTTGGTAGAAAACAAAGCAGGATCATCATTTCCTAAAGGAATAATAAAGCTAATGGATTGTTAGAACTAATTCATTCAGATGTATGTGGTCCAGTGGATACAAATTCTTTGGGTAGATCTCGTTATTATGTTTCCTTCATTGATGATTACTAAAGATATACTTGGATTTATTTTATGCATACAAAATTTGAAGTTTTCACCAAATTTAAGGCATTTGTTGAAAATAAAACAAATTAAGATAAAAGTATTGAGATCTCACAATGGGGGTGAATATTGTTCTAAGGAATTTGATGAGTTTTGCAAACATGCAGGAATTGTTAGGCAAAAGACTACACCTTACACACCCCAACAAAATGGGGTAGCAGAAAGAATGAACCGTACATTAATGGAAATAGCTAGGAGCATGTTAAGTAGTGCTAAGTTAGACAAATGCTTTTGGGCAGAGGCTGTTGGTACTGCTTGTTATTTAATTAATAGATCTCCTTGTAAAGCTCTTGTTGATAAAACTCCTTATGAAATGTGGTTGGGTAAAAAAGCCTTGGTTCCTACATTTAAGGGTCTTTGGTTGTGAGGCTTTTGTTCATGTGCCTCAAGAGAAGCGATCTAAATTGGATCCCAAATCTCAAAAATGCATCTTTGTAGGTTATGGTGAAAATGTTAAAGGTTATAAACTTTGGAATCCACTAACACGAAAGATGATATTTTCTAGAGATGTTATTTTTAGGGAATTTAGAGCTAACTATGAAGATGTGCAACCAAAGGAAAAGTCAAAAATAGTGCATTTTGAAACTAAGCAAGAAGATGCACATGTGGAAGAACAGAGAGATGGACAAGAAGATGGAGAAGAAGAAGAGAGTTCTGACGAATCCGTTGTAATAGAAGAAGTTGAAAAAAATGAGGATGAACATGAGGAGGAACCTCTTACTCCACCTTTGAGAAGATCCACAAGACAACGAAATCCAGTTGATAGGTATAGCCCATCTGATTTTCATTGTAAATTTTCTTTGTTATGTACTGATGATGAACCTAGATCTTTTAGGGAGGCTCTCTCTTTAGAAGAATGTGAGTCTTGGATGCAGGCCATGCATGATGAGATGATGTCTTTGAAAAACTGTGACACCTGGGATCTTATTAGTTTGCCCAAAGGAAGAAAGGCCATTGGTTGTAAGTGGATATATAAAAAGAAGTTTGGTGCAGATGGAAAGTTGGAACAGTACAAGGCCAGATTAGTGGCCAAGGGCTACTCCTAGAGAGAGGGAGTTGATTTTGGTGAAATATTCTCTCATGTTGCTAAGTTAACCTCTATTAGATTCATTTTATCCATTACTGCTGCTTATGATTTAGAAATAGAACAAATGGATGTTAAAACTGCTTTCTTGCATGGGGATCTAGAGGAAGAAATTTATATGCAACAGCCTAACAGTTTTGTTGTGAAAGGAAAAGAACACTTGGTTTGCAGGTTAAAGAGGTCTCTATATGGTTTGAAACAATCACCTAGGATGTGGTACCAAAAGTTTGATGCATTTGCATTAAATATGGGTTTTGTTAGAAGTGATGAGGATCACTGTGTTGATTTTAAAGTTATTGATGATCAGATACTAATTATTGTCTTATATGTGGATGATATGTTGTTCATTGGTAACAATAAGGCAATGATTAGGGAACTTAAAACTCATCTTTCTAGCACATTTGATATGAAAGATTTAGGGGCTGCTAAATATATTCTTGGGATGGAAATCATTAGGGATCGGATTCACAGAAAGCTTTGGTTAAGTCAGAGCAAGTATGTTAACACTATTTTGCAAAGGTTTACTATGCAGGACTGTAAACCAGTAAATATTCCATTTCCTATTAGTACTAAGTTGAGTTTAGACATGTGTCCTAAATTGGATGATGATATTGATGAAATGTCTAAAGTTCCTTATGCTAGTGCTGTCGGTAGTTTAATGTATGCAATGGTTTGTACTAGACCAGATATAGCCCAAGCAGTGGGAGTTCTAAGCAGGTTTATGTCTAACCCTGGTAAAGAACATTGGACTTTTGTCAAAAGGGTATTCAGATATTTGCAAGGCACTTCTGATTACTATTTGGTTTATCATGGTACTGACAATATTGATAAGTCATTGGACATACAGGGTTTTGTTGATGCAGATTGGGCAGGTGACTTGGATAGTCGAAGGTCCACTAGTGGCTATGTGTTTCCTTTGTTTGGAGGAGTAGTGAGTTGGATGAGTAAAAGACAACCTACAGTTGATTTGTCTACCACTGAAGCAGAGTATATGGCTGCTACACATGCCTCTAAGGAGGCAGTTTGGTTACAGAGACTTGGCAATGGTATTGGTTTTGATTGCAGGATAGTGAGGATTGGATGTGATAGCCAGAGTGCCATATGTTTGGCTAAAAATCCTATGTATCATGCTCGTACTAAGCATGTTGATGTTCAGTATCACTTTGTGCGAGAAATGGTTGAGAATGGACAAGTCTTGATTGAAAAAGTTGACACTTTGGATAATGTTGCAGATTCTCTTATGAAGCCAGTCATCACGGAAAAGTTCTCTTGGTGTAGAAAGGCCATGGGCCTTGATCACTGTACTTAATTCTATGTAATTGTATCTCTATGGGTGTAATTTATAATGTATGATGTCAAGTGGGAGAATGTTAGGATTTAGGTGTCATCAACCTTGTAAATCCTTTATTTTATTATTCTCCTAAAGTGTTTTGTACATTTACCCATAAGAGGTGAAACTGTTTGACCAACAGTGGTGAAAGAGACTATGTAAATGTAGTGTTACCGTTACCATTTATCCTTATGGAAAAGGACAAATTAGCTAGGCGTCCCACCTTGGAATCTTCTAAAATAAGGTTGTGGGTCAAAATAGGGTGTTGTAAGAGCATCTATGACATGCATGCAAGTTGTCATAAGATGCTATGACAGTATGACAGATTCCCTATGACATAATATGCTATTTTTAGACCCCAAGCGCCCATGCATAAAAGATGCCTTATGACAGCTGTAAGAGCATCTGTAAGAGGCTATTTTTGGTATTTTTGACCATTTTAAGGAGGGAGGCGTGGGTTTTTCTAGGTGGTATTTCTGCCTATTGTTTGGTGAAACCATGGTGGTTTTCATCCTCACAAATCTCTTTAAATATGGGCCTTGAGCTAGATTTATTCAATTCAGTTTTGGGGAGTAGCAGTCTTTCTTTGGTTCTGAGGAATGATAAGGTCTGTTAGCATAATGACTGAAGATTATGATTAATACTGGCACCTCTCTTTGATTTAATTTGGAGTTTTTTCGCAGGTTTCTCCATAAATGTTCGTATGTGTATTCTATCTCTCTCTCCTCTATATTCTTTCTTCACACTAAGGCTAAAGTTTAATCATATATTTCAGATTTGCCATTCACACATTTAAGTTCATATTGCAAGCTGTTACTTTTTTAATAGTTTTCGATTGAATCTCCTTAGGGTTAGGAGCTAAAGGTTGGTTATCTTCTTGTTGAACTCTCGGGCTTCATGGAAACTCTCCCTCAGTTCCAAGTACACTTTGAATTCATAGTTCCTCTTTATAAAATTTAAAGAAATTTCGCTTCATTTTCTTCCTTTTCGTACCATCTCAGCCAGATCCAGCCTCACAAAGGTTTCAGCTCGCGGAGTTACACATCATACAACGTCTCGTAATGGATTCCAAAGCTTGTGTACACACCAATTGCCATATCAATGAGACACATTTAATGGCTTTGTTCTCCAAATTTAGATATTTTCTCGTAGGCACATATGCATATACCTCACTTAATGAACATGAATATGTCTCGGAGAGATCTTCTTACTTGGTCACCTTTCCAAAGGGTGTTTTGTCAACAAATTAATCCAAGTAGGATGAGCCATTAACCAGTAACGTATTTAGCCACCAGTCTCCTTCAGAAATTTGCTCCAAACCAACATTGTAACGCTGCTCATGCACCCATTAGCATCCAGTTCAACCTCTTAGAAACTCCATTCTGTTGTGGAGTATAAGGTGTAGTTTTATGCCTTTTAATCCCATGGTCTTTACAATACCTTTCAAAATTTACAAAACATAATTCACCACCATTATCTATCCTTAAGAATTAAATTTTCCTTCTAGTCTAATTTTCTACCAAGTTTTTAAACTCTTTAAACCAATTGAACACTTCTATTTTACTTTTAAGAAAATACACAAATGCGCTTCTCGAATAATCATCAATAAAAGAAACATAGTATTTAGAATTTGATAACAACGGAACATTCATTAGACCGAATACATCAGAGTGAACATAATCTAGTATGCCAGAAGATTTATGAGGACTAAAGAATAAAATGAAATGTGATGTTGCTTTCCATAAATGCAATGTTCACAAAAATTGAACTCAAGGTTACAATCATCAAGCCCTTCAACTAGGTTTTTATTTTTCAAGGCTTTCAAGCCATTTTCTCCTATCTGATCGAGTCTATGATGCCACAACATGGTTTTCTCTCCTAGAAGTTTCACCTCCAAAGAGTTTGCACCCAGAGGAACATTTTTCTCCTTCCCTATGCGAGTGGCTTTATTTGACTTTGTAGAGACACTGTTACATTAAACAACATGCGTGTCTAGATTGTACAGAGTGCCTATGCATGCACCCTTATCCAACACCATTGAGCCTCTAGTCATTTTAAAGCCACTACTTGAGAATGAAACTTGCATGCCAACATCATTAAGCTTACTAAAAGAAAGAAGATTATGAGCTAGAACTAGTATGTGCATTACACCATCAATTACTTTGATTCTTCCATCAGGAAATTAGATTCTAACTCTTCCACAACCAAAAATTTCAAGAGATGAATCACTTGCTAGGTACACCTTTCCTCCAGCGTACTTTTCATACTTCATGAACCAATCTCTATGATATGTCATGTGAAAAGATGCTTCTGCGTCAATCAGCCAAACATCATCTGATTACTGAGTCACCAAGGAAACAATGAAGGAATCCACATTGATTTGAGAAGAATCATTATCCGAAGAGTTGTTTTTCTTCTTCTTCTTCTTTTTCTTCTGTTTGCAATCCTTTTGGACATGTCATGTCTGCCCACAATTCTAGTATTTCACCTTGGACTTCTTTCCTAGAGACTTTGATCTCCCTTTAGATTTGGATTTAGACTTCTTGTCTTTCTTCTTTCCTCTCTCTTTTGATCTACCCCTAGCAGTAAGGGCCTCCTTGGCCATCTCAGAAGGTTTCCTACACATTTCTTTTGACAGCATCGAAGCAACCACATATTTTGTCTTGAAAGTGGTTGTTGTACTTCCAATAGCCATCACCAGATGATCCCATGTGTTAGGTAAGGAACATAACAAAATAATACAACGATCCTCCTTTATCTCCATACCCACAAAGGCCAACTCAGCAATAATCATGTTAAATGAATTCAGATGGTCTACTATGAATGCTCCTTCTTCCATCTTCAAAGAGTACAACTTCTTCCTTGAGAATAGCTTGTTTACCAAAGACATTCCCTGATAGATATCACTAATTTTCTTCCATAAAGAACATGCAATCTTCTCCTCATGGACATTTAGGAGAACAAAGTCTTCCAAACAAATTCTTATGAACCCTTTGGATTTTCTATCTATGAGATCCCAATCTTCTTACTTCATACCTGAGGGTTTAGTTCCAGAAACATCAATCCAAAGATCTCTATCCACCAACATGTATTCCATTTTGATTTTCCACAACTCAAAATTTCTGCCATTGAACTTTTCAATTTCTACTCTTCCTGATGTGCTTGCCATCTCAATCTGTAATCAAGATAATTAGTTCTCTCTACAATACTCCCATTGAATAAAATTAGCACAAAAAACTAGCCCTACCCACAAGGATAACACAACTGGCTAGGCACTGATACCGCTTCTAAGGAAATCTCAGTGCATAAACACCTTCCAAATGCAAAATTCTAAGGAAATAAGTGCAAAAGATTTCATTTAACTCGAGTTAGATTCATTAAGATGCACAACAATAGAACAAGAGAATAGACAATTTAAACAACACATAGAATTAAACACCATTTTTTATATGGGAAACACTTACAAGAGAAAAAACCCACACACCAAGTAAAGCCATTTTGTATTATAGTAAATAGATTACATATAGATTTACAAAACTCCACTTCTAGGTGTTAATTCATAGCAACATATATTTTCTTGATCAACCTCATAGAAAAATTTTGATTATAGTTTTTCTCTCGCACTATTACAATGCTTGCATAGCATACAATGTAGAACATCATCAAATTGATCGAACCCCCACTCATTGCAGAGTGTTATAGTGTATATTCAACATCCAGCCATGGTGCTCCAATTCCAGGAAACCAACCATTATTGTTCCCAACTATCGATTCAACTTATGTAGATAGCTGTCATTAACCATGTTGGGCCATCGAAGAGACTCCTTTCATCTCTCTTCAAAATCAAAAATCCACTTCGATGTCTGATTTAGCTTGCCAAGCAATCCCTAAACAACCTTCAATAGTTAGCAAGCAATCGTCACTTTCCATCTTGACATTGGTCGGGTCCCACCAAGGCATTCTTCATGGGCTGATAAATCAAATCACCATATCAAAGAGACTACATAACCTCTCCCTTTGATGAAGCTTATCAACTTGTCCCATGTTGTCCCCACCACCATTGACTTGTCGAAGAGGGTTCACCCATGGTCCCTTCGATATGCTATTGCAAATGGTCCCTACTACCAACTGGACACCATGTCACCACCGTTAGCTAGGGTTCCACCTTTGTCATTAGACCATCGAGGAAACTTGAGGTAGAGTCCCTTTGACAAGGTTAATTCTCTCTAATTGGATTCCTTTACATGCTCCATCGAGCCATCAAATAGATTTGGGATAGAGTCCCTTCAATGAAGCTAAGTCCTACTAAAGAAGACCAAGACAAAGCTTCGGGCTATCGAGGAGACATTAAATAATGTCCCATTCATCTAACCACTTCCTGTTGATAAGACACAATGGTGAACATATAAATTCCATTGGACCATCGATGGGACTATGGACTATGTCCCACCGAAAAGGTATTGTCAAATTGATAAAGGAGTACACACTAACCCGAGAGGGGATTATTCAACTAGTAATTTGAGTCACATTTCAAATAATTATTCCCTAAAAATATCTATGGTGAATCTAGGACAACAAAATACCACATGAGAACATTTAAGGAAACTTTCAATAGATCTTAGATTGACTATCAATATGTAGAATGCAACCTTTTGCCTTACTAGGAGAATTTTCTTATAGTTGGTACCTTCACCTTCTTAGAGGAACTATCACTACATGGAAAGATCTAGAAAATAAATTCACAAATTAGTTTAGAGTATACACATATCTTGTAATTTTCTACCATTAATTGGTGTCCTATAGGAAGGATCCTAATGATCCCATCAACATTTATAACATGGGGTTTCACAAAACATACAAAAGGTTAGGAGATCTATACCTCATGCTTGAATTAGCTACAATCTAAACATACTTCAAATAATTAGATCCCTTGACCAACATATTCCTAAGAATATTACCCAAAGGAAATGATGACACTTTAGATAAAGTATATAATGAATCAGTTATCTTTTCACAATAGATAGATTCCTAGGTAGGTAATCCTTCCAGGGCATTGCCATCATTAGGTTTTCTAAACTTGCCAAACCAATTTTTTGCCATCAACAACACTTTGGATAACCACACACCTTTGATGAACCCGATCCCAAGTATAATATTTTTTCTTAGAATATACTACCTTACCATTCTCCTTTAGTTCCTATAATTACCTATCTCGATAATGGGTCAGATATCAACTCCACAAATGGGATGGGATAGCCTAGGAATGTGTTTTTTGAGCAACAAAACAAGAGGTCTCAAATAAAAAAGGTCCTAGTGCTTAGTTGACCTTGGAACTAGAATAAATGAAGAAAATTTATCTTGGGTCACTAATGAGCTTACAAGGCTGAGAATAAATCTCCACCAAGGGAGTAATCACCACCAACACCCAAGCCAAAATTACATCCTCAAAGTAATGTTCATAATTAGAATAACAAAGGTTTTTGAGGAAGGAAATTTAGTTATCAAAGGATGAACTAACCTTGGAACACAAGACCCAATAATGGGGGAGTTCCTAACCCCCTAGACAATACAAATGTAGTTGACCATTTTGATGCCAACTTAATATTGAATGGCCATAGTTCCACAAAACTTTAGATCACATAGAGGACAATTTTCCAAAAGTGCAAAGGATGTCCAAAAGCATATATGGAAATTCATCATCTGTATCTAAGAACATGAACACCATGATGGTGGATTCATATGCTTTAGTCAATGAGGGGAGTCAAGGCCAATTTTTGGAAGAGAAAGAATTCACATTCACATTCAAAAACTAAAATGAACTAGATCTATTAATTATCCTCAAAAGGATAAAGGTTAGGATTTGAGTTCTTCTAACAAAATGACCACCATATTCAAAGGTAAGAATGGGGTTCCCCCTTTTTTCTAAGTGTCAAAATGTTTGGTAATAACTTACACAAGTGTTTAATTGATTCTAGTGCTTCATGTAACATTATGCCCTATTATATCTACCAAAATTTAGCGATGACACCAAAACCAACCAATATAGTAGTTGTGCAACTTGAAAAAACAAAATTCAAGGTCATAGGTGAGTTAAAAAATGTACATATATAGCTATATTTAGACCCTTGAATACAAGAATACATTGATATACATGTGGTAGATATTCCCAAAATGTATGGTATGTTGCTTAGCTAGGAATGGACTGTCTTAGACATTGGTTCTCAATGGACTTTACTTAGTTGTGGTTGTCATGGAGGGCATTAAATAACCAAATAAAGATAGACACCAAACCTAAATTGAAACACATGATCATGTAATATAGTACACCTAATGAAGTAGATTTCATAGAAATTGATTTAGGAGTGTATAAAATGTATGATATCATGATGATGTCTCTAGTCATTGATGAACAATCAAGTAAAGATAACCTTTTTAAAGGACTACAAGAGTTTGAGCCTTTTGACCATACCTTTCAAGAGTTTGTGTATAAAAATGTATGATAATATGACTAACCTTGGAAATTATGTAGATGTTGCAGTACTCTTACTCCCAAGCTGGTGTTGGATTCACAAAAGTACTCTAAATTTTCCTATCTCGCTTGTCAATATGCAATGGAAAGGGTTAAAATGATGCAATTTCAAGAGTAGGAAGAAATACTGCAAGTAGGGGAATTCATCCCAAAGGATTGAGAAATCCCCAATGAGACCATTAAGAGCCTAGATTGAAGGATATTTGAGGCTGAACTAGAGGCAATCACAGATGCAATCAATTCTCTCCCCACAGCACCACAATATGATCCCCTACCCAAGGATGATCAACAAAGTGAACCTGAGTAGAACATCACAAGGCATCTTAGTGCACCCATTCAACAAAGTATTCCCATTATAAATTACAATAAAATATCCAAAATGAAGAGAATAAATGATGTGTAAGCTTAGATCATATGAATCCAAGTGCAAGCAAGGAAATTTTACCATAATTGAGCTAATTAAATTGTAAGGTAAATCTTTTTTAAAAACCTTTGGGTTACAGTTCATATGCACAAACAATATGACTAAATATGAAGCATAAATCAAAGGGCTCTTATTATCCCATCAAAATAAGGTCAATTATTTATTGATGGAAGGAGATTTATAGTTATTTGTAAGGAAGATAAGGATTCAATAATCCTACCATGA
>VDFB02134218.1:0-10041 GCA_007258455.2 Sequoia sempervirens | reverse complement strand
AATGATTTATTTAATTAAGGGAGGGAAATTGATGAATTTAATCAAATAAGGAAACTTGATTAAATGGTTAGACCAAAGGATGATTCAGGATGAAACAAAGTTAGTAGTTGGGATCAGATGCACAATGTCAATCGATACATTTTACGCGGTCTGCCATTCTTGTCCCCTATTTGGAAGCAATGCACTTGTTGCACTGGTTCAAAGAATAAACGGTCTCAATCAAAACCAAAATTTTCTATTATTTAAAAATCTTGCCCCACTACTACCCGACGAGAGAAAACATGCCAATATATTGCCCCCTCGAGAGATTAGACAAAAAATTCAATTTTTGGGTGATCTCACGAAAAAAGAGGACAAGGTGCCGGTAGGTCCGAAAAGGCTCCAAGAGGCCAAAAACGTGTCTAAACACAATAAAACGATGTAAAATAGGCCTCAACTGGACAAAAACAACTTCAAGAGTCCAAAACCCTAGCAGGACAGCTAATCAGGGTGAAAAAACCCTAATTTTCAAGCTTAAAAAGGCTCCGAGGGGTCGCTTTCAATTCATTTTCACACACATCCATTAGCAACCTTGAGATTTGAGCTCTGACCTCTTGACAATATGGCACAATGATAGCTTCCAATGCACATTTTTGATTGAGTTCAGACGTACCAGTGGCCACGTGGCATTGGGGCACTAATAAGTGATCCTTACTTGAGCTTTGTTTTTTTAATTTTTAGCCTTCATTTAATGCATTCAAATTTGTTATTCGCCAAAGGGTGCTATATAGTGCCGTTTAGAAATCAAACCGATGCCACTCGGTAAGTCGCAAATTGCGCCGGTGCTGCGCTTTGAGTTTGTAACAAACTCCTAAATTATGGCGATCTAAGCTCATGGTCGGCGCAAGGATTTACAACCGCAACCGGGCGGTCCCTGCTTTCAAAGGCACCGCTAGCGAAAGTGCACCACCAGAGCGCTTTTCTGGGCTTTAGCCGCTCTAGCATCGAAGTTTGATTAAAAAATCACCAGACGCTTCACCGGGATTGCGATGTCGAGAGTGGTTTCTGGACACTGGCCGGTATTTTCAAAAAAATTTAACATGATGACCCTTCCTGATGTAGGATGCGGCGAGGGAGCTCTACTCCCGAGAGAACAAGTTGCGGGATCTGTTCGGTTATTTGCGGGACCTGAGTGACAGGGATCAGGATCGACTTCGCGACATGGGGCTATGGTACATCGCTTATGCAGTGCCCGTTTGCACTCACCTAGGGATGCTGTCAGCGCTGGCTGAGAGATGGCATAGTGAGACCTCTTCGTTTCACCTTCCCACCGACGAGGCCACCGTCACCTTGAAGGACGTTTGGCACATTATGAGATTTTTGATTCATGGTTGGCGGGTCATTTTTGATATGGATGAGGGGTGGAATGCCTGCCACAAAGTCCTCGCCATAGAGGACATTGTTATTTGTGAGGGGAAGATCGAGCTGGAGTGACACAGGACCCTTGCACCTCCCTTCTGCTTGGTCTTTGTGGCTATTATTTCAGGTCTCGTTGCCCCAGATAGACGAGGCCAATACTTCAGTCCCGGCTAGGGACTCTGCTGGGAGCATATGGTTCGCGACAGGCTAGTTCGTTTTGCTTGGGGGCTGGTCCTTCTTGCATCTTTGTATAGGGATCTCCACGAGTACGTCTACCTCGATGGCAGAGCACTCAAAGCAGGCGCGACTCTTCTTCACGTATGGGCGTGGGAGCACATTGCAGTCTTTCAGCCTTAGATTGTTACTGTTCCAATGATGCCAGACGATCCCCTCATATGGCGCTACAAAGGCAGTGTGTCATTTACACACATAGGTGAGCACAAGATCCCCTATTGGAGGAGGGTCTTGGACGAGATGCAGGTATTTGTATGGCATCCGTACCTTAGTCGGCCCAGATGGGCTGGTAATGCAGATCAACTTTTATTTGCCCATCAGGACTGTTACATGTAGGGGCGCGAGCATACGATGATCGAGAGATACCTGCCCGGGCGCGTACAGTGTCAGTTTGGTGAGCCCCAAGATCGTCCCGACGACAACTATGTGGTCATCTTTGCCCGCACCATGACACAGGTTTCATGGGGGCGGTATATTCCTGCCTCGAAGGTCGTCGACAGTTTCAGATAGTTAGTGGCTCGGCCATGGGTCTATGATTAGGGGCCTGCAAATCCAGGCACAACACAGGCATATAGGGATTGATTTCAGCCTCCCCTTCGTTTGACTATTCCAGGAGTAGTCCCCAATTAGCGGAGGGTGAGAGGCAGAGGGGGAGGACAACGATGGAGGGATGGCGCATGACATGATCAACCGACTGTGCCTCTAGTTCAGCTAGATCCGGTTGATGTACAAATGAAGGAGGATCGGCCATTAGGTGCCCACCGGGTGTACCATGTGGGTTGGGGTCGGCCTTAGGTACATCCTCCATGAGCCAGTATGGCGGAGTGGATCCTCGGGATACTTTGGTGATTTTCAGTACAAGCAGCCCAGTGTAGACAGCCAGAGGGAAAAGATGGGGCTGGCTGAGAGCAAATCAAGGTCGAGAGGGATCAGGCCATACAACAGAGACAGGTTGTAGAGCTACAGGCAGCCAGAGAGCTAGGCCGAAGATAGCAGTTGGAGAGCATGGAAACCTCCTCCTCTTAGAGTATAGTGTTTGTCCGGTCTTACAGGGATGTCATCCGAGTATTATCAGATTCATTATCATGAGCCCATACCCAGAGCAGCACGGGTCCCAAAGTACTCACAGCGGACCAGCCACAGACCAACAGAGGGTCACGGTGATAGGGGCGAGGGCAGCATACAGGGGGGTAGACCTTGATCGAGATGATACCTTATGTGCCTTATGGTCTCATTTTTGATAGCCCGATGGGCCTTTTGTACTAATTGACATACATGTACATTGATCTGATTAGTTTGTACTATGACAATTATATTATTGATGATATATGTGAGCCGATGATGATTGATGCGATGTGATGTGATGTGTACTATTTATTTATGCATGGATGGATGATTCTATTTCTATATGTTGTGCAATGATGTTTATGATGCTATATGATGTATTTATTTATGATGATATATGCATTATGTAATGATTATGACTAACAGATCTATATTATGTTGACCTATGATATGCAGATGTATTTATGTGATGCATAATGATGCTTTCTATATGATGATCTATTTATGTTGATGCAAATGGTGATGTGATATGTGATATGGAATGTAATATGCAAAATGATATGGTGTATATGTGAAATATTATGTGAACTATGCTTATAAATGAAATGATTATGGATGGATGTACATTTTGCATGAAATGGATTTTTATGTTCCTATTTATGCTTATAATGATGTGGAAAGGTTTATGCAATAAATGATTATGATGCTATTTATGAGATGACAAGGATGATGTAATGTGAATGTGATGGTCGTGATATGATGCAAATGAGATGGTTTTTTAAGATGCTTAGAATAATAAATCTATATTATCCTAAACATGTTAAATGTAATGTATGTATGTGATGCATTTAATGTGATGTAATGATATGTTAATGCAAAGTGGTATGATGATGTTTAATGAACGTAATGTGTGAGATGACCTTATGATGTTATGCAAGTATGTATGCAATGGATTATCTATAATTCTTACATGCCTATTATGTATGATTATGCAGTATGTAGTAATGTGAAATGGTTATGAAATGTTTATGCAAATGAATGTTATGCAATGATTTATGTGATAAATGCAATGTTACGCAATGTAATGGATGTAATGTAATAAAATGGATATGCTTATCTATGAAGAATGTCTATAATAACATGTTATATGATGGTGGAAATTCAATGCATATGTTTCCTATTATGATATGCTTATGCAATATGGAAATGATTTGTGGATGCAGGATTGATGACGACGATGATGATGATGATGATCAACTGTCATAGTACCTTGTTAGCGCGATGAGCAAGAAGGGATGAAAGAGAAGAAGTCATTTCAACAAGACACAAGATGATGAATATGTAAAATGATGATGATTACTTGCCGAGGAGTTGGGTTTTTCAAAGGGCCAATTTCCTTATGTTTGATAACACACGTAGATATGATGCATCAAGGTGTAAATGATCCGATGGACATTTTTCAGTGAAAATTGAAGTGTCTCATTTTTCTCCAAAATCTATACCATCAGAACAGTCCTGGATTCCATAGCTTCGAGCGGAGGCGAAAAAGAGTGGATTTACTACGAGTTCTTGATCAAACCTTTGGTCAAACTGGAATCAGAGGGCATCCAAGAAGCGGAAAAAATGGCATCGTCAAAAATCAATGAAACTGGCGTCATCGCGAAGAGCTCGTCGAGATGATTCCGATGGTGTTCGTTTCGTCGAAATCCGACATCATATGCGAAAGTTATCAGTGGTCAAAGTTTCAGGTTGACTTGGTGGACTTAAAGGTACATGATGACGTCAGCATCTGTACATGATGACGTCAACATCTGTGCAGATCAAAATGGACCAATCCACGGTTGACCGTGTCATCCGTCACGATGATGTCGACATGGTGGTCCAATGTAGTGACGCGTGTACGTCCGTGCGATCGATCGGCGAGGTCAGCTAGTCGTCACATCATCATCACGAGTCGGCCAGGCCCCGTCCCGGTTCCCGTCACGCCGAATCTGGCTGTCATCATCCGCGTGGTGTTGAGTTGTCATCCACGGCCAGTTGCTACGGCCATTAAAGATTCTGCCGGCAGCGCCCCTCCACGGGTCGCCGGTGGCCCTCTCTCTCCATCTCCTCGAGTGGTAGTTTACAATTCCGTTTGTTTGTTTTAACAAAAGGTTGTTCCAAAACCGCCCCGAGGATTCGAAACTACAACCTCTCTCCAGCGAAGTTAGCCCGTAACCGTTGCACCAAATGCGGGCCGTTATCTATTATTGGCACCTGTTTGCTTTTGTTGAAGGATTGTTTGAAAGTTTGTTTAAAAAATACCGACGGGTTTTGAACCCGCACCATCCGGGCTAACAAAAAGGTTTGAAACCGTCACACCACCGAACGTTATTTACTATAGAGTGGTGTCGGTTTATTTTAGAAAGTAAGTTGAACCCGAATGTTTGAAAATAAATCAAATCCCTTCAAAATATTAACAAATAATCCTTTTAAAGGATTAATCAAAACCTCCCAAATAACAATAAGCCCGAAAAGAATAATATGAAGGGCTTGGAATAATTAAAAGGGATATTTTTAAGATTTTTATGTAAATAAAGGGAGATTATAAAAGATTTTTATGTATTTTGGAGAGATAAGGTGGATTTGGAAAATATTGTAAAATCAATTGGTTAGTAACCAATTTGAGTTAATTTTATGTATAAAAAGGGGGTATGAGATGAGAGTGGGATGAAGTTTGTTTCGGGTTGAAGTCTTGAAGCTGAGGAGATAATCGAAAGAGAGGTCTTGTTGGAGAGTTTTCAAGTCATTCTTGCACGTCAGAGCACTGTTATGCTGCCAAAGTGCTTGGAGAATGGTGGTGCTTTTGTAATTGATTTTGGATTTAATCGGATCGGTCTCTCTATTGGAGTGGACCCGGAGACGTAGTCACTTTCATGACGAACTCCGTTATCAACTGTTTGCACTTCTCTTCTTCTCTCTCTTTCTTTCTCTCCTTTCCTTCCTTTCTGTTAAATCACCTTGTTATTACTTTCATTTTGTTATTTCCATAAGTTAATTTTGATTTAATTAACTTGGAATAATCATTGTAAAAGCATTGTAAAAATTAAGCATTCATTTCTGCAATTTAGTCTAGATCCTATACAGATCAGTAAAGAACCATGATGGCGTTGTACCTAGTGCGATGGACTTTAAATCGAAAAACATATAGGAGTATTCTTGTTCACACCCGGTTGACCCATTCCCGTTCCATTCCGCCGTTGTGCCGATTCTTCGCGTGTGTCCAACCACTCCTCCATACATACCCTAACAAAAGCAAATTATTCGCCAGGTTATATTACAGAACGTCCAACAAGCACAACAGAAAAAAGATAATGATCCTTGCCCCATTCCTATTTCTCTAAATCCTCTATTTGGATATCATCGAGAGGTCCTTGGAATGAGCACAATAAGATAAGTCAAAGGACAAAGATAAAGTAAACAAACAAGGCGTGTTCTTCATCTTGCTTACAACCAAGATGTGTTTTTAAGGATAAGAACCGAAACTATTGCCAAAGATAATGCCCATTGTAGGAAGGATGCATCTAGGACATGTTAGTGGATGGTATGCGTCATTTTGTTTATCAAAGCGTTATAAATGATTGATATGGGATAAATTGGATGATGAGTTATTGACACAAAGAGTTGACCAACTTTCTTGCGCATTGACTTAGACCTAAGACTTGATGTTTTGAGTTTTCACTTTTCACCTGCTAGACTTGTTTCTGATTATCTTATCAAAGATTGAAGATGACGATTGTTTATTATGAATGATGTTATTACGGGTGCAAGCGAGATGAGACAGATGAATTTTTTCAAATATTTAGATTTTTTTGATCTTTTTGAGATGTTTTGAGGCTGTTTTTGGTATTTTTGGAGATTTTCAAATGTTTTGACTTTCGATTTTCCAATGTTTTGTGGTTTTATGAGATTTTGACCAAGAGACTAACCTAAAGACCTATCCTAGGGGGCCTCGGGGGCTGATCAATAGATTAGCGCGCTTTTCCTCGTTATACCGTAGAGACCCGCGTAGTTTAGTACGACAAGTTGACCCGATTCTGAGATGATGATATATACATGATGAGATGTCGGTTGTATTATAGCGGACTCACAAGGACTGACCCTACAAATGTCGGGGGACCGTCAAAGATCAACCTTGCCTATGTTCAAAGCTCAGAGATGACGTAGTTCGACAAGATGACTTTGTTTTTGACTTTTTGACCTGTTTTGGGATTTTGATATATTTTGAATGTTTTTGGATTTTTTGATTTTATGGTGCTTTTGGATTTTTTGATTTTAGGACCTTAAGAATATTCACGAACCTGATCCGATAAGAACATGCCCCCTATGTGATGCAATAGACTACTCTGATAAAGGTAGGACAAACTGACCTTGAGGATGGGCCGACTAGTACTAGGAGGGATCATGATACAAACACAAGACCAAGCTATGGTGCGGATGTGGGTGGATGAGTGATGGATGGAGATCCGAATGCAATGGATGATGGAAGCGTGATGGATGGATAATGTTGAACAAGCCGTAAAGATCCTGGTGGATGGAAAGTGTTTATTTACACAAGGCACCTATTTGCCAAGTTTTCACCAAGGTACTTGTCCAAAGTGCCACCGAAGTGGTTTTCACTAGAGGATGATTTTTTTTTGGATTTTTTGATTTTTTTGATTTTTTTGTTGTTACCAAGACGCCTGTTTACCAGGTTTTCGCTAAGGTAACCATTTTTTTAGGACCTTTTCTGATTTTTTGGATTTTTGGTTCTATACCTTGAAAGATTTAGGCATAATTTTTTTTGAGATGAGAGCTATTCATGGGCTCTTGCAGAGGTTCCCCTTCGGGTGTTGATAACTGATATGCCCCTGACTTGTAACTTGTTGTGATAATGAATGGTCCCAACCAATTGGGTTCAAATTTTCCTTTGCTGCTTGGGTTTGGGACATTCTTCTGATTCTCCTTTAATACCAGTTCTCTGACTTGGAAGGTCTTGCTTCTTCTTTTCTTATTATAGCTCCTTTTGAGTCTATTCTGATAGACTTGCAAATGATTCAAAGCATATATATGTCACTCATCCAGTAGCTCCAACTCATTTAGTCTTGATACTCGATACTCTTCATCTATGATGATGTTTTGCAGTGATATCCTGAGTGATGGGATCTCGATCTCAATGGGGAGTACTACTTCTAATCCATAGACCAGGGAGAAAGGGGTGGCTCCGGTAGGTGTATGGATGCTGGTTCGATAGGCCCAGAGGGTGGGATTAAGCTGCAGATGCCAGTCATGACCTGCGTCATTGACTATTTTCTTGAGGATTTTTAGAATGGTCTTATTTATAGCTTCTGCTTGGCCATTGCCTTGGGGATAGTATGGGGTGGAGAAGCAATGTTGGATTTTGAATTTTTCACATAAGTCACAGACCTCCTGATTCTTGAATGGTGTCCAATTATCTAAGATAATGGCTTGTGGAACACCATATCGGCAAATGAGATAGTTCAGGATGAACTTTGAAATCTGCTTCCCAGTTATATACGTCATGGGTATGGCTTCCACCCACTTAGTAAAGTACTATGTTGCGGTTATGATGAATTTGTGGCCATTAGATGAAGTGGGTGTGATTTTTCCAATGAGATCAAGTCCCCACTGCGAAAAGGGCCATGGTGTGATGATAGGATGAAGCTTTTGAGCTGGAGCATGGATGAGGTCCCCATGCTGCTGACATTGTAGACACCTTTTGGCATAATAATGTGCCTCTCTTTCCATTGTGGGCCAATAATACCCCATCCTCAACAGTTTCTTGGCTATGGTCATTCCACTCGAGTGTGAACCACAAATACCGTTATGTACTTCAGTTAGAGGGGTTAATGCCTCCTCAACTTTTAAGCAACGTAGTAAGGTTCCTTCTATGCTTCTACAATATAGGGTATCTCTTAGGATGAAAAATATGGATGCCTTTTTTACAAAGGTTCATTTTAGGTTTGAGGGTAAGTCGGCGGGTATGACTCCTATTCGAAGGTATGTGTAAATTTCGTGATACCAAGGATCACTGGGACCAATGATTTCACACACAAATTCTAATTCTGGTACCTCGAATGTAGGCACGAGAAGCTGCTCAATCAGGAATTCATATTTTGGAACGTTGTGGGGGATATCCAGTAAGGATCCAATTGTTGCCATGGTGTCTGCTGCTCTGTTGTTGGTTCTGGGAATCTGCTCAAATGTAATTTCAATGAAGGATTCTTCGAGAGTCTCCACCAATTTCTTGTATGGAGTGAGCTTGTCATCCTTGGTTTGGTATTCATTGTTCACTTGATTTATTATCAATTGAGAGTCTCTGTATACTTTGAGAGCTATAATGTTCCACTGCACTGCTATTCTGAGACCTATGGTTAAAGCCTTGTATTATGCTATGTTATTGGTGCAAGGAAATGCTAGTTTGTAGGATCTTGGTATGCAGTCCCCTTGTGGGGTGATAAAGAAGACACCGGCTCCTGATCCATGCTGCGTGTATGAGCCATCAAAGTATAGTTTCCAGTGGTCAACTACGTTGATATTGAAAATAGATTCATCTAGAAACTCTGAGACGAGAGGATTCTTTGAATATATTGGTGCTTCTACAAGTTGATCTGCGATGACTTGGCCTTTGATTGTTTTCCGCTCCACATATTCAATGTCGTATTCTGACAGTATCATCACGCATTTTTCCATTCTTCCTGTGAGCATTTCCTTTGATAATAAGTACTTGAGAGGATCGATTTTGGCAATGAGTTTTATTTTGTGTGCCAACATGTAATGTTTGAATTTCTGTGATGCAAACATTACTGCGAGGCATCCTTTCTCGATGAATGAATAGTTTAGCTCATGCCCAACCATTGTTCTGTTGATGTAATAGATATCCCTTTCTGTTCCATTTTCATCATGCTGAGCTAGGAGAGCTCCAAGGGTTGCTGCTATTGCTGACACATAGAGAATAAATGGTTTTCTTGGGATTGGTGGCATTAAGACCAGTGGTGTCAGTAGATATTGTATGATTTTATTGAATGCCTCTTCACACTTGTTATCCCATTTGTACGCTACTCCCTTGTGGAGTAGGTGAGAATATGGGTTTTGTTTGTCCGCCAGTTGTGCTATGAATCTTCAAATGGATTGGAGTCTTCCTTGGAGACCTCTCAATTGCTTTAATGTTTTTGGTGCCTCCATTTCAAGGATTTATTTTACCTTTGCTGGATCTACCTCGATACCTCTCATTGACACTATATATCCCAACAATTTTCCTGATTGTATGCCAAAGATGCACTTCTTTGGGTTTAATATGACCTT
>VDFB02134217.1:0-19904 GCA_007258455.2 Sequoia sempervirens | reverse complement strand
AGGGGATGTCTAAAAGGGTCATAATAGAACGTCTTAAGGGGATGTCTTAAGGGGTCATAATAGAATTTCTTAATGGGATGTATTAAGGGTTCATAATACGTCTTAGGGGGATGTCTAAAGGGGTCATAATACGTCTTAAGGGGATGTCTAAAGGGGTCATAATACAACATCTAAAGGGGATGTCTTAAGGGTTCATAATAGATTTTCTTAAGGGGATGTATTAAGGGGTCATAATACAGTGTCTTAAGGATATAATTGATTTAACAATAATGTATGCATGATATTTAGTGATTATACAATTAGACATAAAGTTTCAAAGTAGGAAAACATGCACATTTAACAAAAAATATAGAATATATATTTGATACATAGAAGTACACAGAGTATGTTTAGTTCTGTAAGTATGTACATATATGTCATCTCAGAACAATGTTTACAAAATTTAGATATGCCATCTCAAGAAAATCTCAAACTCGTGCCTAGAATGTGGTAGGTCTTCACCACGATATCAAAAGGTACAAGCAATATCAATGAAATCATCAAAATATACATATTTTAATTTATATAAAACTATCTATATGTACATAACTCAAGTACCCATTTAAAGTATTAGGGTTTAATGCGGGGCATCCTCCTTTTTGTTTCAAGTAGAGATCAATGCAATGATGGCTTAAGGATACAAAATGACAATAACCTAATTTTAACTAGTAACGTACAAGCAATATCAATATACAATCAAAACATGTATTTAAATATAAAAAACTAAAACTATATAATTACCTATTTTTTCCAAGTATTCCATGTTGTCTAGGTTGAATCTGCATGGACTAAGATCCTTTTGTGATTATGCCTTAAGGATATAAAAGAACAATTTAAATGAAATTTCAATAATAACACACTTGACCAATGTCAGGAAACATGTATTTAATGTGGTAAAGGGACAAAATAAAAACCAAAGAGCTATATTTCTGAATTTACTTAGTCATTGTACCATTTGCATCCTCTCTTTTTTGCAATGCATCTATGATTGCCTCATGCTCTTCCATAGAAATTGACCATAGTAATATTTTTGAAGGTCTTCCATGATAGCGCTCTAGTTTTATATTTGTTGCCACCACCAAATGTGAATAATGCATAATCTTTTTATGTGTTTCATAGTCTTCGAATGCAGGTAGACCATTCTTTCTCCTCAAGTATTTTCGTAGCCAAGTGCCAACAACCACCACCGATCCTATTGGAAAACATGTTCAAAAACCACCATCAAATAACTTCTCAAAATTTACTTAAGGGGATCAAAGACTTGTTCCTAGGGAAATTGCTTAAAAGGGGATCTAAAACTTGTTATCAAAATTTTGCTTAAGGAGGTGTCTTAAGGGGATCACCGTACCGGTTGGATAATAAAAGCCATCATCATCTTCTCGAGGTGTTAACAACTTATGTTTAGTTTCCACACAATGAGCCAACCAATATTATGTTTTCTCTTCATTCCCCTTAGGTGCAATAACAGCATACACATGTCCTACCAACAAAATTCAATTTAATAACTTGTGCATATCCATATAAATAATTTAGTATTACAAAATAACTTAATAAAGCAGGCAAAATGAAATAAATTAATTCAAATTACCTTCTTGTACAAAGGTGCGAAACGATCATAATCTTGAGGATACAAACAATTAATCATTTTTCTTCAATAGTTATTTCATATTGATTATGTCTTCTCACAATTAATCAACGATCTTTGCTGCCACTATTCAACCCATTCTGTATTTTCACAAGCTTCCCAATTTCCTAAGATACAAAAATGGCAAAAACATGCAAGCTCCCTTGTCCAAATAGTCCATGTGCTTGCTGTCGCACTCCTAAATGAATGTCATTTAGTAGATCCACTAATTGTCTCACAATCAACTCTAGATACAATGTTTTCTTCTTCCACCAACCAAAAGAATCGATGAACTGTAGAGTAATCACTCGAACCAGGTGCAGATAATCTTCTATTACACCAATCCACAATCTCATGTGCATTTTTAAATTTTACTAAATCCTCGAATTTTAATTGTTCTCTAGCAAGAATTCTTTTGACACACGCACCGGCTCCATCATGTTCTCCTTTACCATGCCCAGCTTCAAAAAAACTCCATATATGTTGGACATTAAGTTCCTTGTGAACCCTACTTAACCAATAGAACATTCTAGCATTTTTGAACTGCCCCGTACAATTATCTGATCATATGAGGTGTTCTTTCATATGGATTCCTCTTTCTTTTAAATTTCTACAAAATATACTAAAATAATATTGAACAAACTCTTATGAATGTAACCGATTGTCACTCAAATAAAAATGATACTCCCTCAAAACTTTTCTATCATCCTCAGTGCTATCATCTGCATGTCTATAAACAATATGGACAAACATAGCTACTTGCACATAATTATAATATTGAGATTGAATTTCCTCTTGCGGAGCGAGAGTATAATTCTCCGCAAAATCAACCACTGAAAGTATAGTACCAATTGGAAATATGTTTCTACATGCGCAAAATTGGCCATCAAGCCATCGAGCATGTTCAGAGTGCATAACATATTTTGGTACAATTTTATTATTAAATTCACTCATAAATGCATGCACACTAACTTTTTCTGTAACTAAATCACAACGCTTTCCTATTTTTCCATCTTTTAAAGAATAGTGAACATTCCTAAATCTTTTGATGTCTACTAATTGTTGTCCAAAATCATGATCAACACTTTCATGCAAACAATTTCTTAAAATAGAGATTTCAGCAGGTTAATGCATTGTCGAGGAAATACAGAACTTAAAATAAATAATCTATCATTAGATTTTCACCAAAACAAACATGAAATAAACTCTCTTATTGATTCAGGTGGCATATCAATACCACATTCCTGTATAATCATATTAGAATGCAAGGTACAACATATATATCGAAAAACATCATAAAAATAACGAAATTGAACATGTATTTTACAACAACAAGATATTCGTTGCTTATTAATTTTTACATACCAAGGTTTACATTTTCAAAAGACCTTTGACTTATTTTAATATTACCAGGTAACACTGAATCGCTACAAAATTTTCTATAAAATTCAGTTTGTGTTGTATCTAATAGAGTGTTTTGGGTGAGGATAAGTGGAATTTGGACTACCATAATTTTAAAACATCTCTAGCATTAGATGGAAACCCTAATTATTATCATGCCAAGAATTTTCGATCAAAGATTTAATTTCAACACTCAATTTTATATCAGACCTTGGTAGTCGTCCATTGAAACTCCAACATTGATTGATAGGATCATTTTCTATACTTTCTCTTCTTTTTGTTGCTCTTAGTAATGTTTTAGGATGCATTTTTAAAACTTCACTAATATTGCTTACCATTCTTTTATTCAAAGTTGTTTTATTGACTATAGCAGTAGTTATAGCTCTTCTTGCTACGTTTTTATCTTTAGATCGACTATTTTTTCCAATAGATTGAATGGCACTAGCAACAGTAGACATAGCATGTTTTAATGATTGATCTTTTCTTTTTGGTTTAACATAAAAGCCTAACCTTTTCATTACTTTCCTCATTTTTTGCATTCTCATCAATTGCATCATTAGTTGACATTCAAATGCAATTTTTTTATGATAAAAGAATTTGGTGTATATTCTATTCGCATGTGTTCTTATTTGCCTCCAAGAAATTTGACTAGGAAGATTATCTAAACACCCACTTCCAATTTAAAAAATGTATTTTCATTAAATTCAACATCACATTCTAGATTTTCATCTTCATTTTCATCAACAAAATAGTTTCATTTTCATTTTTCATTTTCATCAACAAAAGCGGTTTTCATTTTCATTTTTCATTTTTTCATCCAAAATATGGGTTTTGTTTTTTCATTTTCAAGAAATGATCATTTTGATTTTCATTTGCAATAAAATATTTTTCTTTTTTGTTTTCAACAAATTCTATAAAAGTTTCATCTCTTTGAATATAGTCAATGTCAACATCATTATATCCAGCATCTTGTAAATCTTCTACAAACAAATTTACCATTTTACTAACATGTGGATTTGAAGACGTACCTAGATTTGTGTATATTGAAACATTCTCCATAGCATTCAAAGAGGGATTTGAAGACATAGTAGGACTTGTTTGTATAATCATATTCTTCTCCAAATTGACTCCTTGCAAATTAGCTTCATCTACAACTATGGTATCTTCAATGTTTTCATCTTCAATAGTTTGTTGAATTGGTTGCTCCACCATTGTTCATTGATTTTATTCTCATTCTTCTTTCTCTTTGTCTTTGTCTCTCTTTTTCTTTATTTGCTTCAACTTCTTGAGGAGTCAATGTCTTTCTTCTCTTATTACGAAATTCATCTCCCATAATTATAAAATTCTCAAGCACAAATGAATGTTAATAGTGAAATGCCAAAAATATTGAATCCAAATTGGAAGTTGAATACCTATTCTGGAAGAATTCTTCCTCTTGTGTTCCTCAAAACAAATAGAAAGCTACCATAATTCCACTTTAAAAATTGTTTTCTTCATGCTTCCTTTGAAAAATTCAATCCATATTGCAAATTTCACTTCAAAAATGGTGTAGATGATGCTCCTTTTGATAAAATCAACCAAAAATCAAATTGACCACCTATAAATACAATAACTTATGAAAAATAATTGATTTTTAGTGCTCTCGGCCGTACATGTGAAGATGCAAAGTTGCAGACTTGACAGTAATTGTGCACAGTATTTTTAAATAATATAAAAGCGGGATCGATTACAAAAGCAGGGATCCAGCTTATATGTAAAGCGAGGATCCGATTACTAAGCGGATCCCGGAATTACTAAGCAGGATCCCGATTACTAAGCGGGATCCCGTTTATATAAGCGGGATCATCTATAATCGGGATCTGTTCACTAAATCGAGTGTGGGAGCAATTCCTAAAGAGCAGCGGGATCCCGTCTCTTATAAGCGGGATCCGTTACCTACAATGAGTCGAGAAAGCAACAGGGGTCGGTGCCGCTTGGGGATCATTTTGTCAAGCGGTATCCGTTTGCCAATGGTCTCATTTTTGAAATTTGAATGCTGTTTGTGGTGGGGTTTTGCCAAAGTTTTTGCGTTTAGGAAAGCATTGAACCCTGAAGCCTTCGCAGGTGAAGGCCCTAAACGTATAGAAAATAATGGCTTTAGACATGGTAGGCCTTTTTTCCAAAAGGTACATTAAAGCATTTTGGAATTGAAACAATGCCCAGATTCGTATGTATTTGTTTTTGCAATTGAATTATTTTTTCTATTTTCAATTAATTTCTAATAAAATTGGTCCATAAACTTTAAATATCGAGTTTTTACTATTTTAATAACTTTTGATCAACATAACATTTTGACAAACGGATTACTTGAGAGCAAACTTCGACAATTCTTTTCAATTTGAAAAAAAAAAATCAAAAATGATAAGTTTGGGTCATCTTATGCATGTCGTACATGATTTTTCAAAATGACAAATCTTCCTAATAAAAAATTAACAAAAAAAAAAAATATTCAATAGAAAATTACAAAAAAATATCAAGAGCAAGGTTTAGTGAGTCATAAAACTTTTTCCAAAAGGATTTAGAAAAATACTATAACTTAAGTAAAAATATGGATGTCGTACACGTGCATGGTATGGTAAAAAAAGACTTTTAAACAATGGTTTTTTGAAATGCCTATTGAAACTCAATTTGTACAATCTAGGTATTGAAATAAATTACATATTTGGAAACTAGACTCCAAGCACTACATTTTATGATTAGTGACTTTTTTAAAGATTTCATCTCTAAGTGCTTCAAATTTTGAGGTCAAATGTGTCAAATACTGAAAATCAGGGAAAACACTTCCACTTTTTGGCCAAAAAGTGGACTCAACTTCTTGCACACACCCATTGATGCTCGCCTTGTCCTCTCGAAGTAGGTGGAATCGAGACTCTGTACCTGTAGTTCCTACATACAAACAAGATCATGTACATGTATATATATATATATAATCAAATCAGCACATTGTGAGAAGGAATTGTAGCGTAGTAGGGCACTCATAAATGAGTGGTGCTACACTTTCCTCTCACAAAAACTATACTAACAATTATAATATCAAATATGAAATAACATTTCTAACTAACTGATCACATCATAAAATAATTATCAAACCATTGCATCACATTGTATTACTGAATCAAATTAAACATCACCAACCAATGTAACCATAATGTCATCAACTGAAGTAACATAATCATAAATCAATCTAAACTAACCAATCTGCCACACCAACCAATAAATAGTAACTTTCACAGTCACAAAGTATCAAATGAAAGCATATAAAAATAACAAGTCCAAATAGTAACATGAGGGGTATTACAAGCATTCCCCAAGTATTAATGGTTGGAATGCTTAAATTTCTCAATATAATGAGGAACAATAACCAAATTTTCTTCACAGTTTTTTGAAAATTGAGCTAAAATCTGTGAAAAGGTTGATGAAGAGAGTTTCTTTGGTAAAGGTTGTAGAGGTATCACGATAAACCTTTCCCTAGGTAAGTAGGTACTCACACCTGCTTGTTTCAATTACAGTTATATCATTTTATGGGTTTTAGAATCCTAGGGTTGTGAGGGTTTATAGTCTAAAAAATCTTTATGATTTAATGGTAATTGTGGAGTCTTGAGTTATTTGTTCATCAAGAGTCTTTTTAAGAGTAAAACTGTGAAGGATTTTTTTGCAAATTAAGAGTCTCCTTGTTCTCATCCTGATCATTAATAAAATGAGTAATCCAAATGATTCTTTCAAGCTAGTTTGGAGGTCTAGGAGACTTAATATGTTTTATTCCAAAGACAATGCTCTTGAGAATGAGGTTGAGATACTAGGAACTCCTAAAATAGCAAAGGAGAAGAAAGAATGCAAGAAATCTAAGAAGATTTTTCTCAGGAGCATGTATAATTTGAGAGGAAGGATCATTTCAGAAGAATTGGTCAAGTTTGAAGGGAAGGAACTAGTTGAGCCTGTGAAGAGAGCAAAGAGAAGAAACAAGTATCATAAGGCCTACCTAGGGAGACACAATTCTCCCATCAAAATTTCAAATAGCTCTTTGGATGGTTGAGGTGATACTAACCTATAGTACAACCATTATCTTCTTTAACTAGTGTCGTTTGAAGATTCTGATGAGGGAGGAGTGATGGTTCCTCTAATTCCATCACGAACATGGAGTGAGTGAGCATACTTTGATGCTGATGACTCAGAGTAGCATCCCTACCCTTTTTTTGTTTCTAAGGACACCATTTCCACTACATCAAGATTATTCCCTTCAACATTTTTATCATTTTTTGTCTTTAATGCTGATGTGAATTTTTTTTTGGATGGTGTGAAGGAGAGGTGTTGGATTCCATATCTTCAATGACAAATATTTTTTTTCGGGTAGTATATGATTTTTTATCTTTGGTACTGGTGGAGAATATTCTTTGGTCTATGTGGATGAGGGATTCTGGAGTTGTTGCAGCAACAAACGATGCCTTTTGGAAGATTGACTCATCTTCTTCAATGAACCATGTGGATTTTTTTCTTCCCCTATTCTACAATGATTAAGTGTAACTGTTTTGGGAATATCTTAAATTTAGGTGAAATTATCTTTCAAATGAAAATGAAATGTAATTATAATTCATCCTATTGCTTATTGCTCCCTTGTTCTATAAAAGGGATTTCGGGGCTGATTACAAAGGGAGGTTGGGTAGTGAGTTTTTCAAGGGTTGGTCATATAGGGATTATAAACGATACTGAATAGTTTGGTGATAAGTCTTAGGTTCGATCTTGTCAAATATACTTATGTAATCTTAATGGTAATACTGGCAATATAGAATGTTAATAGTGCAAGTTCAACACCATTTTACTCTCCTATGTATTGGATTTATAGATTATGAATAAAATAATCAAGGTTATCTTATTTGTCTATGTCGATTTCATAAGGATGTGTGGTTCTATTCTTGTTTATCTACTCAAAGAATTAATCTAAACACTTGAATATGGCTATGAATTTCTATTAGACTAAGTGCTAGGATATTAGTAAGAAGTAAAGGTTAGAACACAATGTTGAAATACTATAATGTGGTATTTTAGAGCTTCACATAATGTCATGTGTGAAAATTACTATCAAATTATGTGGGTATTGACTTCATTCTGAGGATAAGGCACTATACTAAGATAGGTAGTTATGTTGGATTATGTTGATTAACTTGGACACTAACCATTCATTCAATCAAATTTTATAAAAATGGGTTACAAAGCTATGTGGTTTTACCACTCTCATGCTCCAGAAGTGAACTATGCTAGAGAAGTAGCCAACTTCTCTCAACATGTTTTACTAGTTGAGCCTCTATATGAGAATCGTCTATGTATATTGTGGTGTTATTGACATCAATGACATAAGAATATTAGTATAACATTGCTAGGATTACCCTCCTAGATTTCACAGAGCCCAAAATCAAGAAGTAAGGAACTCAAAATCTTTACTTATGTGTTGGCTAATCCTTACCCTTGTTGATTATTAAATTTTGGTAGATTCGTAGGTAAGCGGTAAGATTAAGTTTGGTTCATAAAAAAAAAACAATAGAAATGGTGACTCTGCTAGGGAATGACCTAAGAAAATTCTGATGGAGGATCATCTTTCCTTAAAGAGTCAAATATTTGTTAGAGAATTATACTTCCAAGCCTATCCTTTTGTCAATGAGTCAATCCTTTGAGATATTGAAGGAATTTTCTATATCTACTTTGAACATTTGGAAATATTTTCAAGATCTATTACAATTCCATGAGTAATCTTAGAATTTCTCACTAGATGTGGGTGGTGACTCCAAGGATCTTTGTGCTAGTATGCATTATTCGAGAGAATCCAATAAGATGGAATGAAAATTTGCTAGAGACCAAATAAGAAAATATAAAAGATTTATGTGACTCTGTTGATTAAGGAAGCTCAAAGTGAAAGTAACTTGTGAAAGAAACTTCATATTATTGAAGTTTGTTCCTCTAAAATGAGGTGGTGACTCTATGCAAAGAACCTAATGAAGACATGAAGAAAATTTTAGATCTGCAAGGTTTTCTAGTTAAAAGCGCAATTTGGAATAACTGTAGTATATCCAGGTATTTCCCCTATTTTAGTTTTCAAGAAGAAATAAATCCGTGTGAAAACCATATTGAAATGATTTGGTGAAAATTTGGTTTCCCTATTATGTGAATTAAGCACAAATAGAGGGAATGGTAGTCATTTTACATACTTCGAAGGTGAAATTTGTAATATCTAAGTTGGGTTGAACAAGTATGATTATCTTTGAAACTTTCCTTTTAGAAATATTTTGAACTATGCATTTTAAAACCATAAATAAATTAAGAAATGAGGCAGTGGACAATCAACGATGAAGTTGATATTTAAAGATTGAATAGGGATACAAGAGAAATGTATCATTCCCCTGTATCACCATGTAGAACATCAAGTAAATACATGTAGGGCATGCAGTTCTTATCATACCATCAAAGGAAATTCTTTGTCAAGAGATATAGGCCATTAAGTTTTAATGGTATTCAAGGTTTCCCGAACAAGATTCCTAATGATATTAGGAAACATTTTCCTAAATTTATAGGGAAAAATATTGATTCATCTTCCAAACATCTAAATACATTCATTGATTTGATGGATAATTTTGAAGTAGATCATGAGGATGTTGTCATGAAGTTTTTGCTTAGTCTTTAAAGGAAGATGCCAAAGAATGGTTCTCATATTTACTAGTGTGTTCTATAGCTTCTTGGGATGATTTCTTGATAGCATTTGTGGAACAATTTGGTGAAAGGATTGGTCTAAATGTGATAAGAAGAAGATTTATGGAAATCCAAAGGGATGAAGATGAGTTAATTCCTTCCTTTAACCTCATATTTGTGAAAATAGTAAGGGATATTCCTAAATACCTGAGACCTAGTGATGCAGAATGTTTGATTGTGTATCTAGGTGCATTTAACAATGTGATGAGTTACATGATAAGAGACAAGGAACCCAAGACATTATAGCAAGAATGTCACACTACTATGGATATTGGAAACATAATGAAATACTCAATGATGAGGGGATATATAGCTAAAAGTGTTTGTTGTTTTGGTACACATCATATAAATGAAATAAATAAGGATGAAAAGGATGATCAAGGTGATAATGATTTTGATGCCTCATCTTGCTCAGTCTCAAAACATGACACTCATCTAATAGACTAATCCAAGATGAGCCTCAACATAGTTTAAACAATGTTGATCAGACGCTTTTTGTTCACAGACTATGTAGCATGAAAAAATATGAGGGATAATCACCATATGAATTGCTAGCAAAATTTTTGGATATTTTGTGAGAAATCCCCAAAAGGTTGAGACCTAAGGACTCATTATGCATTGACATATTCTATGAAATTTATGAGCCAGGGCTTAGTGCCTTACCTAAGGAATTAAAACCTCAGGATTTTGATCAAATAATTGGATGGATCAGAATTGCTAAGGATTCTAAATGTGACTATATACAAAAATGAGGTCTAAAAACAATAGGGATGTTCATCCTATTTTAAAAAATTAAGAGTTTATCCTTGAAGTAATGTATAAAGATGTTTCAGAAGATGAAAATCTATTTTGTAGTGTTGATGATGATATTGTCATATTTGGAAGAACTACTGATATACCTTGGAAGGTTGATAACCAAGGTAACAAAAATGATAATTTTGATTACTCTCATGAGGAAATAATTTTTTTTTGTGAGGATGACCTGAAGGCATCCTTCTTTCCTAAAGAGTGTAACAATATCAAATCTCAAGAGGTTTTTCCCTCACCAATGGATGAAAAAATTGTATGTCATGGATTCTTGAAATGCAATTCAGCTATTTCATAATTGAAATGTATTAGCAATATGATTGGTGATGTATTTCAAGATAAGAATATTTGTATTTAGGGTAATGAGCCTAAGGTTAGTGTTAAAAATGATGGGATTAGTGATGATAGCCAGTAGGGTCATATTTTGGAATGCTTGTATGAAGCATAAATAGAATATATAAATTTCGTAGCAGAAATGGACATGATAGTTTTTATCAAAGAATGTATTGAAAGAACTTGTTCGGCTGAAAAAAAGAAATTTTCAAGTTGCAGCAATCCCTTCACATGTGAGCCAACATACCTAGATCCATTGATAGTGCATTTAAATACCCTACTACTAACCATATCAATACTGAACTATTTGATCCATCCTTTGAAGATTGTTGTTTCAAGTTGAGTAATAGTTGGAAGGGAGGATTGGAGTATGTTAATGAACCTAAGAAATATTATTTGATGTCTTGGATGATATGGATAATGCACTTTATGGGAATGGCCCTGATCTAAATGAGAGCAAGAATGTTATGGAGTTTGATAAATCAATTTCCTAGGGAAGTGGAGCATTTGGAAATATGACTAGTTTATACTACTCTGATGAATCTGAACGTCAATTTGAATAGAAGCCTGTATGAATATTTCTTGTTCAACAAAAAGTGAATGTGTGCCTAATGTGGAACAAAATTTAGATAGAAATGATCCTAAAATAATAGAAATAAAATTGCAACATCACTTCAAAGGGTTAGAATATGTGCCCCTGGATAGGAATCCTGAAGGAAGTGTGTATGAGAGTTTCCATCTTAATGAGAAAAATAAATTTGATATCAATTTATATGAGAATAGTAATTAGATGTATTATGAATGTTTCACATTCCCTGTCCTATTCAATGGGTATTTTATTGAAAATTAATGGTAAGTTGAGTCAGGAAGAATGCTACACTGATCATTTATTTCAATTAATACTTGATTATAGTTCGCAATTGGACATGAACACAAGTAATATTGATAAGTTTACGTAGATTTCCATGGTGGTTGGTTGCATTAACCATGACCTTATCAATAGGTGGGTGATCCATAAGAATATTTGCATCCTTGACATGATATAGACAGTGGAAGATAATGTTTTTGACAAGGGAAAGTATCAACCTTAAGTTTGGGGGCTTGGGGCTACCAAGAAAAGATGAAGCTTGGTAAAGTTGTAGAGCATGGGTTGGAAACTTGCACATCATAGGAGGCTTCAAAGAAGTTCGAGATTGAATCTCTTGGTTTAATTTTTGTAGCTTATGTAAACACTGTACATATGTTGGTTGTTTTGGTTCTAGTCTTCTTGCTTGGTCTGGGCAGGTCTTGGTTTTGTTCTTTGTTCCTGGTCTACTTCAACCTGAGATTCTTGGATCTCACCATGCCTATGAGAGGCATGTGTCCCCAATAGGAGCCACTGATGGAACCCCAAAATTTTTTTGGTTCCATTTTAAATCTTGCAAAATTTGGTTTAAATCCTTTGACCTGGGGCTTAGGGTTATCTTCCTCATCGTTGTTTTAAGGGCTTTTTTTGTCAAAACCCTTTCAAATTAACCTTTGATTTTGAAAATCCTAATTGGAATTCTAATGTAGGTTCCTAGTTGTCTAAATTGTGACTCATGCTATCAAGTTCATTCTTTTATCGACCCCTAAATCCTAATGGTACTGGTTACTTCCCCTAGCCATTTTTAATGTCAATATTTTTTGAGGTGAAAATATTTATGAAAATTTTCCTAAGTCTATGATCGGGTTTTAATATTTCCTAGGGTCTTTATCCATGTATTAATGTCCCTGATTGACATTTACCTAGTAATGGCCCTCTTTTAAAAATTAACATTTGCGGCATGTGCATATTTTTGGTGACCATTTGATCTTAGCAGGAAAATTACGATTGTTCCCTACACCCCCACCTTATTTCATTTTACATTAAAATAATCAAGTGGGCTGGCAAGCATTTTCTGCATGTCATGTATGACAGTGGGTCCATTTCTTCCAAAGGGTCAGTAGGCGGAGCTTGGAAGAAAATTGATGACCAATATCACAACACGTGTCTTCATCTAGGTTGTTCCTTGTAGCCCCATCTATTCTATGTATTATGGTGAAGTAATCACATGGGCTAGTGAGCATGAGGCACATGTCATCTATAATTGGTGGGCCCAATATCCTTTTGTGATATGTGAGTGGTATCAAAATGAGATCTACGGTGGTCGTTGGGTGACGTGGTTTTATCTTGGTCACTCCCTACCATCCTGCGAAGGGCCCACTTGTACCTCTTGTTTCTCAGCAAGCGAGTGGGTGATAGCCACATTGAACATCTTAAAGGCTTGAATGGACTTTAGTGGAGATAAATTACTACTAAAATTTGGCCAAGATGACACTAAGACTAACACAACACCATATTAAAACTAGTTTCTTTTGGCACGTGTTCAAGATTTGGGAAATTATTTTGATTGCGGATGATAATTTTGTCAGATGCTAGTACACATAAGAAGGTGAAATTGAAGTAAGGTAGAGTACAGGCCAATATTCTAAGATTAAATCATCATCATTCCCCAATGTCTTCTAGTGATGAATTGCAAGTGGATTAATTCCCACGGGCCAATAGGTAAACATGACAAGATAGATTTTATTTAATGCTAAGTATGTGACTAAATGTGCAGATAGAGTGGATATCCATCCACTTGGGATTTTCTAATTAGGAAAAGGCATCAAGTGCATTTAATTAGCTTTGTCATGATTAATTACCCTTATTGAAATTATCCATTGATTTATCTCAATGTGTGATCAATGACTGAGGTTAAAAAATCAAGCAACTTATTGTCAACTTGCTTGCACAAGCTTCCCCAAGTATTAATGGTTGGCATGCTTACATTGCTCAATATAATGAGGACTGATAGCCATATTTTCTTCATAGTTTTTTTAAAATTGGGATTAAGTCCATGAAAGGTTTGGTGAGAGTTTCTTTGGTAAAGGTTGCAGAGGTATCATGATAAAAGTTTCCCCAGGTAAGTGGGTACTCATACATGCTTGTTTCAATTACAACTATATCAGTTTGTGGTAATAGCACAATTTCAACACTATTTTACTCTCCTATGTACTGGTTTTATAGATTACGAATAAAATAATCAAGGTTATCTTATTTGTCTTTTTCGATTTCATATGGATGTGTGGTTCTATTCTTGTTTATTGATTCAAAGAATTGATGTAAAAACTTGAATATGGCTATGAATTTATATTAGATCAAGTGCTAGGATGTTAGTAAGAAGTAAAGGTTAGAACACAATGTTTAAATACTATAATGTAGTATTTCATAGCTTCATATAATGTCACGTGTGAAAATTATAGTCAAATTATGGGGGTATTGACTCTGTTTCAAGGATAAGGAACTATACTAAGATAGGTATTTATTTTTCATTATGTTGATTAACTCAACCACTACCCATTCATTTAATCAAATTTTATAAAAACGGGTTACAAAGCTATGTGGTTTTACCATTCTCATGCTCTAAAAGTGAACTATACTAGAGAAGCAACCAACTTCTCTCAACATGTTTTGCTAGTTGATCCTCTATATGAGAATCATCTATGCATATCATGGTGTTATTGACATAAATGACACAAGAATATTAGTATAACATTGCTAGGATTACCCTCCTTGGTTTCATAGAGCCCGAATTGAAGAAGTAAGGACCTCAAAATATTTACTTACATGTTGGCCAATCCTTACCCTTTATGATTATTGAATTTTGGTAGATTTTTAGGTAAGTGATACTTGATTAAGTTTGGTTTATAAAAAATAACCAATAACTATGACCACCGCAAGAATCTGCATGAGCTTTTTCAAGCGTTATGGGTATTTCAGATTTTTTAAGGCATCTAAGTAAGGGTAATGCTCACCAAAAAACCATAGAGAATGTCACACACATAACATAAGCAATTTTTTTTTAAAAAAAGTGTAATTAAACAAGTAAAGTGAACTACACTAACACATACATTCTCTAAGATACGTGACAACACTTACTTACAAACCCCATTACTAACAAAAGTTACTAAACATAACATTAGATTATTGCTTATGAATTAAAGATCATACATCCAAAGCATTAAAAATATATCACTTAAGATATAAAGTCAAATAAGGATTTCATTCCTACATTGCATCCATTCAATATTACAATTACAACTCTCATTTCCAAATGAGATAGTTTATACAAAAGTGTTGCAATTACAAATTACAAAGATTCTCCTCGAATGCAATTGAGGAGAGATACAATTACAAATTACAAGGTATCCAACAGATACAAGAGAGAACATGATAGAAATACAAATTCACTTGTACACACGAGCTTTCCGATCATTAAGTACTCGTCATCACAAACAAGAATTGGGGACCCAACGGTGTAAGGTGCACATTCCACCCAACCATTTGGTACCCGAAGGACCAACCCCTATTCTAGGAGATAGTAAAAGAGCTTCCTAGACAAAACCTACAACCTCTAGACATAAGCAAAACAATATTAAACTACACAAGTACAAAACTTACAAAAATGGTTACAATTCTTCTAGATAACAATGATCAACTGTCCAATACAATAAACTAACTAGCGATTGTCATAGGAGGAGTGTCATCACAAAGTTGCATGGGTTACCCTAGCGTATTTTTCTAGGCTTCAACCCCCATCTTGGGTTACCCTGGTGACCTCTTATGATACCCGACCCCACATGCAATCCAATGCGGAATCGACTATCTTTCCAAAAAACAAGATATCGATCTTTCCATTCTAGGCCTTCTCGTCTCATCCCAAGTCTTTACTAGCCCTTGAATCCATGAGCGAGGCATTAACAAAAGTTAAGTGGTTAAACTACCATTTTCCCCTAACATATTTAATTAAGTTATCACTCATTAAACCCTAAGTGAGTTACCCTGGTGCCCCTTTGGGTGTCAGACCTCCACAAAGAGCCACTCTCCTATTGACAAGACACGATTCAAATCCACAATACCATGGGTAGACTAGAAGCACACAACTGATAACAAATATCAACCTTAAGACATAAGATCACACAACTCATTTGTAGTACCAGAGTATCCATACCATATCACATTTCCCATTCATAATAACCGAAAGTTCAACTGACTATAACCACGTGCACTACCCAAATAAACTCAAAATCCAAACCAACACAAGTTACAACCCCACCACAAAGGAGACACATCTGGAAGTCTTACATAAACAATAATTCAATTTTCCTCAACAACGAGAATGAAAGAAACATAACTTTAAAACAATTTCAAGCAAAAGATAAAATCTAATATTAGGATATTCTAAATCCAAATAAGGTAATTACATATTACATGTGAACAATCAAAATAATGCCTTGCTCAGTTATCTCTAATCTGAGACAATTTCATTCACAGGATAAGAACATATCATAACTAATCATTTAACTCTTTAATTCCTCAATTACACATTACATGAAATTAACTAATCTTATTATAAATTTGTTTGCAACCAATAAGAAATATAAATAAATAAAAATCATTTTCTTAAAAATTTCATTCCATTTGAAGTAAATAACCATTTCCCTTAAAATCATTCTCTTATTGAGTAACTACTTGAACATTTGTCAAACAATAATAAATTAAAATATAAAGGTTTGCTTTGGTTTCCCAATAATATTTAAATATAAAAATCCCATTTCCCCATTGAAATCATTTTACTATAAATCGCTACTATAGACATGCATCTCTATTAATTAATATTCATTTAAATAAAAATGTGTTTCTATATAAATTTAATATTCATTTCTCACATTTAAATATTCATTTATTTAACCATATGCACATTATCCATTTTCCTTAATTACACAAAATGATTTTTTTTGAATAAAATCATTTTATTATAAAATCAATATTTGCATCCAATAAAATAATCTTAAAATAATTATATTTAAATATATATTTATAAAATCAATTTAAATTCAAAATCCTTTAATTTGAATCCAATTATCCACTAATTAAATATGCAAATAAAAATATACATGTATATATTATATATAAAAAATAAATAAAAAAACATATAAATATAAATATATATATAATATATTATACATATATTATATATATATATTATATATATATTATATTTATATTATAAAAATAAAAATAAAATTAAACATTTTAAAAACCATAATCCCACGCCCAGCAGGGGACACAGTCCACCCTGCTAGGGCTGTTGTGGGTGGTTGCCACAGCCTCCCCCCTATGGGGGTGACTATGGTGAGCAACATTGTTGCCTCCACAGTAGCCTCCCCATGGGGGTGGTTGTGGTGGTAGCTCCCCCAGCGTTCCACCAAACAATTTAAATTTTTTTCTTTTATATAATTTTTTTTTTTAAATAATTAAATTTCCCCTATGTCTACTAATATATATATATATACACACACACACACATAAATTTTCCATTTCACAGTTAAATTGGACAAATTTTCTAAAAAAAGGCTATAGCAAAATAATTTTCAAGAAAAATTTCATGATTTCAAATTCTGAAAATTTCCAAATCCAAACAGAGGTTTTTTCTAATTTCTTTTGTTTCTCTTTCAAATTTTCTATTGTTAAAATTCGATTTGCCAAAATTTCAAGAATCTAAATTTTTCCATGATTTTCAACAGAGGTTTTCAAATTTGTTTACAAACAAGTTCTTCAAAACTTCACAACAAACATTAAAACTTCTTTTCAAAAAAGATCAAAGCTTCTAAAAAAAACAACAATTAAAGGAACCTATTTTTGAAGCTTGAAGAAGATGAGAACTGGAGATGAGCTTCCCTAAAAATTCCAAGTTCTAGAAGTTTCTTCTAAATCTCCACTTCCAAACTCAACTCTCCTCCATACAAAGAAAATCTTTCTCTATTTTAGCCACAAAAATCACCAAAAAAATAAAAATATCTCCTATTTATTTTTCTTCAAATTTAGTCAAATTTCTCAAAATATCCCAGATATTTTGTTTTTCCAAAAATAAATATCTCCATTCCTATCCTCAACACTTACTCAAAATTTCTCAAATATCTCCCTTTCAACCACCATAGATATTTTCTCATGCATTCACAATATATTTTACCTTTTAAATGATTTAAAACAAAATTCCATTTCAAATAAATTTAAATCTTTTAATTTATGCATTTTTCAAAACAACTTTAACTATTTAACTTATTTAATTAATTAATTTATCCATTTACTAAGATTTAATTATTTAATTTATTTAATCAACAATATAAGTTTAATTAATTAATTTATATATTCAACAAATAAATTTAATTAATTAATTAGTTTATTTACTTACTAACATGAATTTAACCACTAGAATTAAATTACTTTACTAAATGAATAAAATTGAATTAGCTAAATTAAATAAGAATTTTAATCTAAATACATAAATTAACATTTCCACCACTCAAATATTAATTTTCACATATACTTCCCACCGAAAACAAATTATCAAAACATCAAGAATGACATGACTCAACAATCGACAAGACACAAACTGACGACACACTATGATAGGGTTGTGGTTTGACAAGGGAACCCTATTACTATCTCCCAATCCACAATACCATTGGGATATAGACACACTAAAACCTGTGAAACTAGGTGGAGATGATGTCATGTACCCGCAATCTTGTAATCAAAATGAATGTCGTACATGGATAAAACATCATAGTCACACCGTGAAGAGAAATCACAGAGTGCTCGCATGCGAGTGGTGTAATCTCATCCCCTTCACTAATACAGTCACATCAAGACTAACCAAAATTAAAGCATCATTAATCAACAGATAAGCATATATCAATATTAACAACTATGCTAATCACAAGCATAACATAAAACATAACATCCATATAGTGCATCATCTCATCATAGTATAACATCCACATCACTCTAAAGCCGACGATCATAAGACAATAACAAATATCAAGGTCTATCATAATAAAGGGACTATCTAACAACATATACAAATCTAATGATCCCATAGTAGTAACGACTAGAGGGGCACCACAATAAGATACCATTAAACAATCTTTGATACAATGCATCAAAAAAAATTATATACTTAGATGCGAGCTTTCACAAGCAAGTTCAAATGTTCTTTTTTGTTGGCTCGAGAATGGTACCATCTTTCAAATAGTTGAATATCAAATCATACCATTCACTTGAGTCTTCCATGGTTATTTCTAATACTTTGTATGATTTATCTTAGATTGATGGTTTCATAACTATATGCACAATGAAGGTGAAGTCTTTTGAAGGATCTTGAGGAGATATAAGGGAAGTTGCACTAGCCATGGAATTTGCATGCCGATTATCTTTTCAAGGGATGTTGTCAATGGTAAATGATTCAAACTTCTCTAACAAATTCATTGTAAGATCCTTGTATTTTGATAATTTTTCATGCTTTGCTTAATACCTGTTCCATTTATTTGTTTAATGAATAATTGTGAATCACCAAATATCTAAATGTCCGTTGTGCTCATAATTAAAGCACACGTAATCCAACAAGCAATGCTTCATACTTGACAGTGTTGTTTGTACATATGAATTTGAACCGATACGACAAGGGAATAGGCTCTCCCATGGATGGTATTATTATAACCCCCACACCGGAGCCATTTCTACACTTAGATCTATCAAAATATAATTCTCATGTATTAGCCTCCATTTTCAACACATTATCATTAGGAAAAGAGTCTTTACTAGGTAATGCTAAAAGAGAATGAGTATTAGCTAGTTGGTCAGTCAAGGCTTGGCCCTTAATTTATTTTTGCAAAACAAATTTAAGTTCAAACTTAGTTAACAACATTACCCACTTAGCTAAGTGTCCTGATAAGTGTGTTTTTGTGAAGAGATGTCTTAAAGGGTCAAATTTCGTCATCACTTGTATTTCAACATTCAATTTAATTAATGTCACAACTT
>VDFB02134214.1:0-25741 GCA_007258455.2 Sequoia sempervirens | reverse complement strand
ATTTCCATCATATGAAAAGTGATAATACAACAATATATCATTTTCTATTTTTTTACAAGTGAAAAATTACAATTTCATTCATATTCAAAAATACAATAATTTTCTTACCATTACTAAGATAAAATTACTTGAAAAGATTTAAAATAATCTACACATTATTTACATAAGAAATATTCTATTTACATTTATTTCCTTATAAAATGAGAACTTATTCTTTGTTCTTTAATATCAAAACACCATGATTGTTTTTAAATCAATATACCATTACATAAAAGTAATAATACACTTATATCTTTTTACATGTAAAAAATTACAATTTCATTCACATTCAAAAATATAATACTTATTTTAACTAATAAAAAAAAAAATTGAAATAGTATAAATAACTTACACATTATTGTACATCAAATTAGTAGGAAATGGAAAACTATTTTTTTTTTTTTAATATCAAAATTGTATGACTCCTTACTTTAAAATCAAAATAGCATCATGTGAAAGTGACAATAGAAAAATATACCATTTTAAATCTTTTTACATATGAAAACGCATTTATTACTTGACAGATGACAAAATGATTCGTTTTAGCTTTAATCCAATAAAAAAAAAAATTAAAAAAATGATTTGTTTTGTTGACACCCAAAAGTTCTCTTTCAATAAATAAAACCATGAAACAAACGGAATCTACGATTGGTAGGAAACATTTCTAATCGAGAAACGGAAAATTCTAAATTAATCAACAAAATATATTTTTAAAATTAAGACTAAGATTTAATTTTTTGTTTTCAGTGTTTTAAAAGAAATGAAATTATATTAAAATTCTCTATAGAATCCCAAGCGGCAGTAACTGCAATGAAAAATAAGATGGAAGAAAAGCATACGATCTATACGTAATATCTGAATGAGATTCAGTTGTATAACTGACCTGATCGACCAACACTCTTAAATGCAGTCTTAGAATTTCAAGATTTCGTTCTAGCAACTCTAAACTTAAAATTCATCATGTAAAAAGCGCAGAAATAAAAACATTCTAACCTTTGAGGAGATACTTTCAAAGCAGTTCATCTCGACCAACACTTTGAGGCGGTGGAAGCAGAGATCTACAGGAAGGGCAGGTATCGTGATAGTTATCAATCCATTTATCCAAACAATTCCTATGAAATATGTGGCAGCAATTGCACAGCTCTCGGATTTCGTCATCTCTTCGAAAGAGCTTAAGCAGACTGCACAAACACGATCCTCCTCGCTCTCAATTACCTCTGCAACAATCCAGCTCTCGTCTTTGTGGCGGCCTGTTTCATCCAAGAGCAGCACTCTGGGTATAGCGATGTTACGGAAACCCACAGAAAATCCCATGGCGGAGGAAGCTTTGAGGAAAAAGGCCACTTCAAGTATACACAGAAATCTAAGATAGAACATGAGATGCTCTGCTATGCTCTGGCTTTTGCCGCAGAGCGTGTATTTGTAGGCTGTTTTGCACAAAAATACCCACCAGTCTTGTTTCAAAATGTAGTCAATGCCAAATACGCAATTTTAAATGAAAGAAGTCGTAATATTTTATATTTTCCAACTACCTCATAAAAATTTGGTTGGTTGGCCTCAATTTTTTCGTTTTCAAGTGGTCAAACACCTGTTTTGTTTTTTAATTGTATTAATTTCATCATTCATCAATTTTTAAGTATTTTCTGTTACTTTAAAGGATTAAAGAATCACTCAATAGTGATATATTTAGATTTGGTGTTTGCAAAGAAGTAAATAATATGTATATGTCATTGTAAGTTTCATTTCTACTATCTTTCAATCTTTATAATCTACCAGAATATGTTTACTTTTGATTAAAGGACAAGGTTCCCTTCCACCATATTTCTTAATAACATCAATCCTTAAATTAGTAAAAGCAACAAATCAAATAAACATTATTCAAGGAGACAATAGAGAAAAGTTTTAGTTTGTGGAAAGTCAATCTAAGGCTTTATGATGAGTCTGCAATCACATGTCTAACCTAGATAGCCAAACTTGACCCCTAACAAAGTAGAGGATGAACATGAACTCCAATAAATTCTTATGATATAGAAGAAACATTTTTTTAACATACATTAATCTAATTCAAATATTTAATTATCAGAACACACACTTCAACCATAGCTAAGTAGCCCCCTCTTTGGTATTTATATTTGATGTTTTAAAACAAGTAAATAATGTGTGTGTGTGTGTGTCATTGTAGGCTCCATGTCTACTATCTTCAAAATCTTTGTAATCTAGCAGAGTATGTCTTAGGGAGACGATAAATGTTTTACTTTATGTAAGATCAAATATAAAGCTCTATGATGAGGCTATGATCAAATGTCTAACCTAGATAGCCAAAAATGATCCCTAACAAGTAGTGGATGAACAAAAAATTCAAGAAATTCTTATGATAGAGAAGAATTTTTTTTAGCATACATTAATCTAATTAAAAAAAAATCATCATTAGCACACAGACTTTGGTCATAGCTAAGTACCCCCTCATTAGTACTTAATTTTCTAATTTAATTGTTACAAATTATTTATTGTCTATTTCAACTATCATTAATAAATCTAGGTTGATTTGGGCTTATGCGTATGCATTTGATAATATTTTCTTTGGTAAGCCTAATGAAATTCTATTTTTTGAAACATTTCTTTTGTTAATCCATACCATATTACATGGCCTAATTTTATTCTAGGGTTTCTTATTCCTATTAAGATTTTTCAAATCTCCACTTTTTTTATATTTTCATGTGCTTTTGGATAAAAAATATATATATTGACATTTGATTAATTTCTCTAAAATTTTCCAATGCCTTTTTCTATTAGAGTTGCCTTTTTCTATTAGAGTTTATGAGCTTATTATGATCTCACTTATCATACTCTATCCACCCTTAGCTATTGCATTAGGGTTTTACTTTAACATTTGATATACCATTAATATTTGAACTTATATTCATGCTCCAAGCTACTCAAGATCTTAATCTTTCAATCTAAAGGAGTGTATATGTGAACCCTAACATGGCCCAAACTAGTAGAAACAAAGTCCTTTTTTATGCTCATAATGAGAAAGTCAAGTAGTATGATCACAAACCTTATGTGCACAACCAATAATTTAAAAAAGGAGCTAGCTAGCTTTTAGAATGTATAGCATCCTATAAAGGAAATCAATATGCTTCATGATGTCTTTTCTAGCAAGACATGTGTATTAGAGACTTTAAAACTTATTTATGCTTTACCTACTTCATGTAGAGTGACTAGTAAATCTAATTTCATCCCTACTTCTTGTTTGGATTAGGTTGTCTCAACCATAGATTCATAGAATTTATCTATTTTTATTTGATGTATTTATTCAAATTATAATGTTTATTACCCTACCTAAATTGTCACTTTGTTGGACCTGTTGGTGATTCTTTTTAAATTAAAATTTCCATCATATGAAAGTGATAGTACAATAATATATACCATTTTAGATCTTTTTACATGTGAAAAAATATAATTATCTTATTTTTACTAATAAACAATTACTTGAAATAGTTTAAAACAATAAAGACATTATTTACATAAGAAATATTCAATTTACATTTATTCTCTATGGAATCAAAAATCATTTTGTTTCCTTTAATATCAAAGCACCATGATTCCTTTTAAATCAAGATACCATCACATGAAAGTGACAGTGCACATATCTTTTTACATGTGAAAAATTACGATTTCATTCACATTCAAAAATATGACTATAAATTGCACATTGGTGTGCAATGGGTATGTCGAAGAGGTGTGGTTCAAGTCAATTTGGAAAAAAATTGGTCTATTTTTTGTATAATTTTTTGTAGTACATGAGGTCAATTACTAGGCCATTTATCAAATGATGTTGTTTGTGCAACAAAGGTCTCAATCTAGAAGTGGTAGCTTCAAATTAACTATGCATTCACTTAGAAGGATCCAAACACAACTAAAAAAATACCTTTGAATGAGGAAGATAATCAAGCACCATTACCAAAAAGTGCATGTTATGTTTGAAATATGGAGTGAAAGAGAGAGAGGGAGAGATAGGGATAGATAGAGGAAGATAGATGATAGAGAGAGGGAGACATGTTTAGAAATAGAGGGGGGAGAGTGGAAAATAGAGGTAAAGATTATGATAGAGAAAGAGAGGAATATGGTGACAAATAAATAGAGAGATAGAAGTAGAGGGGTAGATAAAGACATAGAAAGGTAGGGAGATAGAGAGGGATAGATAGAAATAATTTTCCAAAAGAATTTTTAGTGGTAAGCTATATGTTGTATTGTACATTTTAGGTTGATACAAATATAATTTTGTGATGGTAGAAATTGGCCCTTCTTTTGTAATGAGATGAAATGTTCATATTTCTTAGTATGTTAAATTCTAGAACATTGGTGTCTTGATACATATGTACTAGAAGAATTATTAGATCTATAAAGAATAGAAATTACTTATATCAAAGAAATGGGCATTAAAGTAGGTCTAACTTGTTCTTTTGAAGAGAAGATGCTTCTTTACAACAAATTTTACATTTTATTTTTCTTTGGTGTGTCATTAGTAAAATCTATGTAACATAAAGAGAGGAATATAGAAAGAGAGATAGACCATGAAAAAGAGAGAGAATAGATATAGAGGGAAATATAGAAAAGTTGGAGAGAGGAGGCAAGAGAAAAAGAGTGAAAGAGGGGACAAAGAGATACATTTATAGAGAGAGATATGAGATGGGAGAAAAATAAGAGATATAAAGGGAAACAAAGGCTAGTTTTTGATCAACTATTATGTGCCAAAAATCCAAAGATGGCACATGTCCATGGGAATCCACCTCTCTACCCATCTCTCTATGCCACTCTATTTGACTCTACATCTCTATCTCTTTGCATGTCTCTATTATTTCTCTCTATACCTCTCATGCTCTATTTTCCCTAAAATTTGAAGCTTAAATCTCAGTAAAAAGTTAAAATAGAATAACCCTAAAATTTGAAGCTTAAATCTCAGTAAAAAGTTACAATAGAATAAACTAAATGTAATCAAAATATATAATAAATAAATATGTAAAATAGAAGAATTAAGATATCAATAAAATATGTACCTAAGAAATATAATTTATATATTACAAAAAATATTAACATCAATTGAAAGATAACATCAATATTAATAAATAAAAAATTATTATAAATTTAACAATAAATATAGTTAAATTCTTAAATAAATTAAGTTTCTAAAATAAAAACCCTACTAAACTATATTAAAAAATTTAAGATTTTTTATTTCTATATTTTTTATTGTGTTTGAGTTTTCTCATCAACATTTCAGATCACACTCAGTGATCCATCATCAGGATGATAGAGAGAAAAAGAGATCCTGATGATGGATCACTGAGTGTTGATGAAAAAACTCAAACAAAATAAAAAATCCACAAATTAAAAATCTTAAGCATTATGGATTATGGAAATCTCATAGTATATTAAAATTGTTAAAGCTAAAATTTTAACTTGTATAATAAAATTTTGAAAGCTTAAAAGTTTTAAAATAAAATGAATCCTATTAAAAAGGAAAAAAGTCAATTCATAATTAATTTTCACAACTTAATTAGTAAAGCATAACTTGATGTAATTCTTAAAAAACATGATCTAACATAATACAAATGTAATTACTATTAACATACTCTATAATCATATTCTTTGAATCATTTATAAAACTGAAAAAAAAAAAATCTGTTTACTAATTTAATATTTAGTATAATACTAAATTTAATAATTGAAACTTAATTATATAAATAAATAAAATACATTAATAATTATTTTGTCACACATATTAGCCCCAATATTCAATGAAAAGGTGCTTTATTCCCCGTAATTCAATTTTATATTTAAATAAGGCAGGTTTAAAAATCCATAATCTACAATGAGTTAGAGCCTCCCACATAACATAAAACCTAACTTGACATTATTTTTATTTTGCTAAAAATTTATATATTTGATGTGTCAAAAATAATTAAATTCAATTGTAGAAAAATACCATCTTCAAAAAATAATTTCAACAAAGAAATATGTTGCTTGAAACCATGCATTTGATGTCATCTCCAAAGCAATAAAAATATTTATAATACTCTTGTTGCTTGCAAATGGAAAAATAGTGGGTCAAATTGTTGACATGAAACAACTAATCAAAAGTTAGTTTATCTCTTTTGTATCTCTTTCCCTTTGTATCTCTTGTATTTCTCTCTCCCCTGCTCTTTCTCTCTTTGTCTATTCCTCTCTCTTTTAATCTCTATCTCCATCTATATCTCACTTTCTATATATATTTCTATCTCTCTTTATCTAACTCTAACTCTATCTCTTTCTCTCTATCTCCCTCCCTCTTTATCTATTTGTACCCCCCTCTTTGGGCCCCCTCTATCTATCTAAATTTATCTTTCTCTATAATTTGAGTTTTTCTCTCTTTATAAATATGCCTCTCTCTATATAGAATTCTCTCTCCTCTATTTCTCTTTCTTTTTCCTCATCTCTCTCTTGCTCTCTCTCCGAAGGTGAGTTAAACTATTAGATTTTTTTATCTTAATTTAATTGTATTATATTAAAAATATTAATTATTAATTATAAGAATTTTATATTTAATAATTTTAATTATAAAATATAATATTATATATAATAATAAATATAAATATATTTTATATATTTAATCTGTATTATATAAAGTAATATAATATATTAAATATATATTGTATTATATTTATATGAATTTAATTTATATTATGTGAAAATATATTAATTATTAATTATAATAATTTTATATTTGTATTTAATAGTTTTTATTATAGAATATAATATAATAATAATAATGTGATTTATATTTAATAAAAAGTATAATTATATTATATAAAAAATATATATATATATATTTAAAAATTTACATTTAATAATTTGTAATGTAAAATGTAATATATAATAATAAATATAACTATAATCTTATTTTAAAGATTAATTTTGGATAGCATATAATTCATGTGTGGTTAGGTAGATATAATATATTACAAATAAAGCAGCCACATGAAGAACTCTTTACATGTTTTTGAGTAATTTTTTCATTGTCTAACTCGATTATCGGTGTGAAGCTATAGCTACACAAGAATTAATTATTTGAATATGTTTTCTAGATTTGATTGTGTTGTTAATTTTTACCATCAACATTTTGAATCACACTACGTGATCCATCATTAGGATGAAAGAGAGCTGAAGAAGAAAATGAACTATTATAGACCAAGCTTGGTTAAAAAGAGAGCAGGAGGGGAGAAAAGGGGGAGGCACATGGTTTAAAGATTAAGGATGACTAGGAGAAAGAAAATTAGAACACAGGAAAAATGAAAAGAGAGAAAAAGAGGAAAAGAGGACTCAAGGAGCCACATGAAACCAAAGCAAATAGAAAATCAAAAGAGATCACTAAAAGGCCAAAGAATAAAGAATAATGAATAAAGAGAAATTAATCACAAGACATAATCTTAATAATCTTGTTAATTTTTAATTAAACAAAAGTTTAAAATGGACCTAATCTAATAAAAAGAGAATTTTAAATAAAATAATAATCTTAACATTATTATTAATGAGAAATAATATAATCTACTCAATTTCTAATAATATTATTAATAAGATTAATCTTAAGAACTTATAAAAAGAATTATAAAATATAATATATTGACCTTAATACAAAAGGAATTAGAGAAAAAGTGATGAAGAAACATAATTAATATTATAACACTAAACTAATGATATAAAGAATTAATAATAAGACAAAGCTAATTAAAGAGAAAAATAATTAGAGAAAAAACATATTATGCTATTAATTCATACAATACTTAATAAGAAAATTAGCATAGAAAGAGATAAGCTTAAGGAGATAAAAATATAAAAATTCAAAGTAACGCAAAAACTAAGACTTAATCATTAACAAATTAGATTATTAACATTAATGTTAATTCTTAAGAAGGAACATTAAGGAATCCTTCTTGTTAACATTAATGTTAATAATCATGATTAATGGAGATAAGAGAAGATGTTATAACATTAATAAATGAAGTTAATAATGTTGATAAAGACAAGGAAAAGTAAAAAGATTACTATTAAAGATATTAAAGGTAAGAAAGTTAATAAAATTTTTTTTTTTACAATTCTTTAAAGAATATATTCTAAAACGTTATAAGATGCATAATTAATGCTATAAGATTAAGAATATATTTTCTAAATACTTAAATCATATAAACCAAAATATATTCTAAAAGAGGAATAAGAACAAACAAAAGAAAAAATAAAGAAAGGAGAGCTTGGATTAATAAAGTAAGCGGCCAAAACCATGAGACAAGAAGAGAAAGGCAACAACGAAGGAAAGGAGATTGAGAGGGAAAGGGCTAAAAAAGAACAAGAAAAACCAATAGAAAAAGACCCAAGGCCTAGGGAAAGAAAGGGTAACCAATGAAGAACAACACAAGATGAGTGAGGGGAAGCACAAGGAAAAGAGGAATCAAGAGGGTTGGGGCCAACGTTTTCTAACATTAGATAACAGAGGATGCCACAATTGACTCAGAGACCAACCTTCATCATGGTTGAGGTTGGTGCGATGATTGCTGATTTATGTGACTTTCTTGAGTTTCCTCTTGAAAAAATTATCTTCTTTGCATAAGACTTGGAAGTTTTCTAAGAAAATGTGGTGTTTGGTTGAGGTAGAGTGCTCAACGAGAGTGGATCTGAGGACTCACTCATGTTTGATATTCACACTATGCTCTTTCATTCTCGTGTTGAAAGAATGACCCGTTTCTCCTATATATGGAGTAACACATGAGCAAACAATCTTGTAAACTCTCAAGTCAGTAAGGGCATCATTTGAGTCCTTGAGGGAAGGGATAATATTTCTCGCAGATGAGTGGGCCTTGAAAGCACAATGAAGGCCTTTTTTGATAAGGATCTTGGATATTTTGTGGGAGATGCCTTTGATATAAGGAAGGGTAGCACAAGGAGGGAAGTTTGGTTTGGGGGAAAGAACTTAATTAGACATGGCAGTAAAGATATCTTATAGTTGTATTCAACTATCATGACACGGTAAAGTAAAAAATGACATAATTTCCTAACATCACTTCCACAAATGAAAACTGTAAAATTCTAATAGATGGGATGCCTTTTATGGTCTTGCATCCCATTTCCAACAATTTGGAACATCAGATGTTAGAAGTGACCCAGTTCACTTGAAATAGAATACGCCTTCGACGTAAATAACTATCTTATTTTACTATTAAACAATTATTTAAACTGGTATAAATAACCTTTAGATCACTTTACATAATAAGTAATAAATATTTGATCCTCTCTATCAAGTCTGATTTACATTTATTCTAGAAACATCCTTTCTTCTTTAATATCAAAGTTGTAGTACCCCTCCAGTTGCTATTATGTGTTTCAGTTTGCTTATGTTTGTTTGCTAGGTGTATAGTTGTTTTGGACACTACTCTACCTTTTGTATTCATTACAACACAAATGTTATGTTAACTATTGTATTCTATGGATGATACATTATATTGTGATCATCTAGTAATGTTCATGTGATGACATTAAGATTGACATGTGAGTGATATGGTATATGCTGCTTTAGAGTTTTTATGAGGTTATTTTGATGTATTTGATGTTTATGATATATTGATGCTCGTTAGTCCTGGTGAAGGAGACGGTGTAGCATTACTCACTCAAGAGTACCCTGCTATGCTGTGACTCTTCTTCGCGGTGTGTTTACTGATATATGTTAATACGTTTAACAGTAATGTTTTATGCAGATACAGGTACCGGGTATCGGCTCCACCTGCTTGTCAGGTCTGAGCATACCCTAATCCAATGAAATTATGTTGATTCAAAGATAGTGTTAGGTCCTCGTTTAGCCATCGTTCTTCATTGAACGAGTATCCATTTGTTGCCCATTGTCGTTTGTTGTTTTTTCTTGTCATGTTGTTTTTGTTTTTGTTATTTTATTTGGAAGTTAATTATTGTTTAATATAGTTAAATGGCTTATTTGTTATATATTTGATTGAATGTAAATTTGTTTAAATATTAGATTAAATGTTTATGAGTAAGGTTTGATTTATTAAAATAAATTAAATAAGTTATTTATTTAAATGTAATTGTTGAATTAATTGTGCAAATAGGATTTATGTGAAAAGCAGACAATTTAAAAGAGTTTATTTTCAATAAGTTAAAATATCTAAAAACGTGAGTTGAAGGATAATATCTTAGATATTTAATGATTATAAATGATTGAGCAATTTTTGAATGCATGACTACAATCATTAAGTTTTGTAACTTGAGGTAATTAATTGCATTAAAAAGCTTTTGGGGGTTGCAATTTCATAAACGACATTTCTTCTGAATTTTTTTCACGGCAGTAGTTTTGAAAAGAGATTGCACAACAATTTTGATTGTAGAAATAATTTGGGGAAAAGAATTGTTCAGATTTCTTTATCAAGTTTTGCTGATTTGTTCGGGATTAACATAAGCTACAGATTTGATTCAACTCAGTTTTCCAATTGTAAATTAGGTTTTCTTCTTAGTATTTGTAATCTATTGCTTTGTATTTCTGAAGCTTTGTTTAGAAAAAAAAAAAAAAATGTGCTTGAAAATGGTTATTCTCTCCTGTGGAAGTGAATTATTCTGAAAAACCTGTGCAATTTAAAATGAAACAAATTAGGAAGAGTTTTCAAAGATAGAGAAAGAAGCAAAGCTGAAACAATAAAACAAATATTTAGGAAGATATACGTATATTCTGCAATTTATAATATGATTGTATTTTGCATGAACTTCTCCATTCTTGAAATTGTAAGAAGAATTTTCTTAAATTGTATGTCATGTCTTTCAAATGGTATTCAATTTTCAGGTTATGGATTTTCTTAAAATGAAAACGCATCTTAGTATCGAATGGAATTTTCATTAGACATGTACTAGCAGATGTTAATAGGGCATCAAATTGGGTTTTACTAGGCATACTAAGTTGCATATTGAAGTTTTTTTTTCTGGAATCAAGAAACCCAAGGCCACTGGCCTGTATTCTTGTTGAGATTATAATCTTCTACCTGAGAGATCTGCGCACTACAGAGATATTTGTTTATAAAACCCTATTGATGATGGATGTTGTTTATCATCTCCTGTAGCTGTATCTTTTGTTTCATGTTAACTTCTCTCTGGCCGCTTTAAGCCTCTAGGATTCATTCATAGCTTGTCATATCTGTATTACTTGAAAGTAGAATGTTATAGAAGTTTATAGAATCCTCCGATTCCTTTTGCAATCTCTTCATGTTGCTACGCTTGAACTTGAAGGGTGCAGACATTTTAATGTGCTCCCTGAATTCCTTACGTAGCCGGTCTTGGTGGCAGCGCGTGAACATGGCGGGGTTTATAGATTTAAATAACATTCCTGTATCTATTTGAAACCGTTCACAGTTGTAGCACTTGGAGATATATTATTGTAGAGGTTTAAATAATCTCCTTGATTCGATGTCTGATGATGCCATCTTTCTCCTCTTATCATTTACCTCCAACATGAAAATAGTTGCTTGTTTTGAATTCCCTTCATTTGGTTGGCTTGATACGCACTCTATGGGGGCTATATAAAATAGCAGATTTCTCATTTCTTGCCATTCAAGATCTGCATATAGCCAATAAAATCTCATCTTGTTCTTGTTTATCTTTTAGCATCATCATTACTCTCTACTTAATGCATTGGAAGTTTCCCCTAACAGTGCGTAGGGTTGACATGGAATGTATATCAATATTTATTTCAAAACTGAAGTTTCTCCTGAGTTACCTGTGAATTCCTTTTTGTGTTGTTTCCTAACTTTTTCTTGCTGCAAGTTATCTGTGGGATTTAATCATTTGAACCATGTGGTTAATGTGTATTGAGTCCTTGGATCTGCAGGCCTAGAATTTGATGGTCTATTTGACCGTTTTTTGCATTTTGGACCGTATATTACAACCTAAAAATTTATTAGACCGTATCATTTGACTTGCTATATTTTTATATAACCGTAAAATTGACACTTAAAATTATTATTAAACCGTAAAAATTTATTGTATATATATATATATAATAATAAAATAATTTTTATAATAAAATATAAATTAGTTTAGATTTGGAATAATTATTTCTAATTTCACTTTATATTAATATATATAATTTATTATAAATATATTTATTAATTCAAAATCTGTTGAAAATAGAATATTTTCAAGATTAAATATAGTTTTTTCTAATTTTTTAAAGATTTTGACATTTTTACTAATAGTTATCATTGCTTTTTATTAATATATATGATTTATAATATTTATTATAAAAATTATATTCATTCAAAATCTTTTCATAATAGAATATAATTGATTTTTAACTTTTTGAATATTTTAACAAGATTTATTTTCTATATAATTTAGAAACTTTAACATTAAATTTAAGATTTTTAGATTTATTTCTAATTATCAATATTTTCTAATTTTACATTTTTTTTAATATATATAGGATATCCTTATGAATAATCACATAACACAAATTTTCACTGTTGAAAGCATTTATTTTATAGCATTGTAACTTGTTTTTTCAACACATTTTGTTTGCAGTGATTCCCAACTTTGAATTTTTTCAAGATAATATAGCATCAAACTTATTGGTGAGCAATGAGCATGTTGAATTTTATTTTCCTTTTACAAATAATTATTCTCAGCTTTGATTTTTTTCAACATAATACAACATTTAAGGATTAAGCATTTTTTTTACAAGTGATTCACAGGCTTTGATTCCTTAAAGAATTTATTTTACAGGCGATTCACCAGCTTTGATTTTTTTCGATAATACGCAGATTCCTTAAAGATTTTTTTTACAAGCGATTCACCGGCTTTGATTTTTTTCAAGATAATACAACAGCTTCCTTAAAGAATTATTTTTTACAGGCGATTCATCAACTTTGATATTTTTCAAGATAATACAACAGTTGTGTTTTATTGGTGAGCATGTTGAAATTTTAGATAATGAGTTGAATAAGGATTAAACTATTTTTAATTTTATATAATTATTTTGGATAGGTTTGAAATTGATATTTAAATATGATTTTAGATAGAACAATTTGGGGATTGAACTATTTTTAATTTTATATAATTATTTTTTGATAGATTTGAAATTGCTATTTAAATGTGTTTTATGATATTTCCACATATGAAATCAATAAATTAATTTATAGTCAACTTATTCTAGTTAAATATTAAATTAAATTGTTCATTGCAATTTTACAATTTTAGGAATCAATCAACAAAACAAATTAAAGTACTGTTGATTGTGAAAGAGGATTTTCAAAACAAAACATCATCAAAGATGTTAGAAAGTCAAAGTTGGGTTTGGATACATTGGATGCATTAATGAGAGTGTCTTTAAATGGACCTCAAGAAAATGATGTAAATTGGAATAAAGTATATCAAATATGGAAGAATACAAAGTCAAGAAGAGTTCTTGACCTTTGATAACATTTATTTTTGTTTATTTTCTATGTAATGCATCATTAATTTTTGCATCTCAATTTAAAAATAATAAAAGAAAATAGAAAAATTGTGTTTAAATATATGCAAATTATATAATGAAGGTTTGTATCAAATTATATATTTTTTATTGTTTATTTGGTATTTTTAAGAAGTATGATTCCTATAAAAAATACTTAATTAATTTATATGATACATAATATTTAAAAAAATCAAATTACTTGTGTTATTAAAAATAGAAATTTATAAAAAAAAAATCATATTTAATATGTATGATTAATAAAATCAATAATATTTTAATATAAAAGATTTTATATAAAAAAAATATAAATTAAATATTTTTTGACAATTAATTTTTTTCATAAAACGTAAAGTGACAGGCATTTAAATAAACAAACCGTCACAAATTTTTCATATGAGTGTGTGGGTGGCCACAGCTGGCAAGGAAATCTCCTATCAAGTACTGTCGCTGTGACAGGTAGCTGATGGAATTAAGGAGGTTACTAAGACCATAACAATATTTTAGTTTCAAAAGCTGCCGCAGCGATAGAAACAAGGAGGCTAATTTAAATCTTTAAACTTCCTATTATTGTGTTCAAATCTATTGTGAAGACTATTAGGTTTCACTTGGGTCTCCAATGCAGTATTCTTATTTCATGCAAAATTAGTCTAGTGTGAGACACGCCATGTTAATGGCAACTATCATTAGTTTAGACTGTGAGTTACACTCGGCTATCCATACACCGTATCATGCCAATGACCTTTGAAATCAGTTGAACTATTAGTTTATAATATCGTACAATCCTTTCAGTATATGTATGCAAAGATTATATCTTGGTGCGAATATCTTGCATGTCTACCATCTGCCTATTCTTTGCTTAAGTTATTCTCAATTGATTCCTGCTAGTATGGCAAAGATAACTGTAGATAATAGGAATATATGGATGAAGAGAGATCCTTTATGATTAGTTCAGGATCTTGCATGGCATGCTAAGTTTATGTTCTTTTTTGTGTGTTATCTTTAGTTAACCGTGTCTAATTGCATGATGACTTAAGTAATTGTTCTTTGAAAGATTGTTTAAATGTTATGAGGTCCTTTAATTTTGGAATTGTAACTTCTCTCCTTTAAAAAGAAAAGTTGAAATGAACAAATAGTTTTGTTTATTATTATAAGGAATTTGATTAAGTTTTAATTTATTAAAAGTTGTTCAAGTATATAATAGAATTAAATGATTTATAATAGTTCTTTTATTAATATTGTCAATTCAAATAAATAATGAAAGACAAATATCTATTTACATTTATAGATATATGTTGTGTTTAAATTTATAGTAATTTCTTGATCAAGATATGAAAGTATATTTATATTTATTTTAACAAGTTTGATTTTAAATAAGGTTAGCATTGTGAAAAGATATATGCATGGTTTTGCGTAGAAAGTGGGATTAAGTTATGATTGGAAAATAATTATAATTAAAGTTATGAGTCTCTATTATTATAATTATTTGATTTGTAAAAGCTAAGATTACAATTGATGTGAAAATTAATGTCTTCGAGATATGTTGTTTAAATATCTTTGGAGTGAATGATGAATTTGCTTGACAATATTTAAATGTGAAGGACCATTATGTATTTTGGTGAACATGTTTTCCTAAGACTTGCATGTTTTTTTGTTTGTTGGTTTAATAGAGTATTGCAATTCTGGTATAGGATTTGTTATGGTCAAATCATGCTCATAGGTTATGTCACCTATGTGGTAGTTTGGAATTAAGCCAAGCGTGGTGTATATGTTACCTTTGAGGTATTATAAGATTATATGGTCTATGTCATGTGGATGATGTGATCATCCAAGATTTTTATTTTCGTGTTTAATGGCTTTCCTTTGTATCTAGTTTTGAGTTAAGTGTACCTTTTCTTCCAGAGGCTAGGGTGTTGTTTTTAAAAGAAAAGAGTTTTTTGATATTTCTTTATTGATGTTTTAAATACCTTGATCTAGTTTGGGACTTTGTCATGCAAGAGTTATTTATCACCTTAAAGGTGTTTGATGTTCAATGATTGAGCCATGAATAAGATATGCTCTATTATGGTGTTTTTTTCTTTTACGCATGTTGGGAGTCCTTGGTATTTTGAAGTTGTGTCATGTTTATAAGAAGAGTGGCTTGTGATAGGGGCCGAAACCCTAAGTGGCTTGTAATTCAATGAAAACCTTAATAAATAAACCTGGGATTCATTAAATAAATGAGATAAACGGAATGCCTCACCTAGTACCTTAATGCTTGTATAGATTAAGGATAGGTTGAGAAGGCCTACAATGGATTGGTCATTTACCTTATCTGCCTGAAAGGTAATTCAACTCCACATGAGTATGTCTAGGGGTTGGGAATCGATAGAGATTGCCAGGGTAACTCTGGAGGAGGGCCAGTAGTCTAGGAAGAATTACTAGGGTAACCTAGATCAACTATGTGATGACACTCTATCCTGAAGCATGTTTGTGGTCTCTTATATAGAGCCACCTTTGTTACTGTTGCCTCTAGGAGTTTATTTATGATCATGTAATTAAGATACTGTCTTGTCGTTATGTGTTGTTAGCCATGTAATGTAACGTCTAATCTTTGGAGTTTGTTTGACTGTTTTGTGGACCTGTCATTATCTCCTAGCACAGAGGGAGTGGGCCTTTGGGTACCATGCGGTTGGGAGGAAACCATGCTATTATACACCATTGGGTCCTCTTATAGATATTTCTATACTTGGATAACATTGTTCCTAGAGTAGGTTCCTGTCACTTTCTTGTTCGTGACGATGGACGTTGAACGCGTTCGAAGATGTGGATATTAGTTTTGAGGAGATCATTAGCTTCTTTGTATGTTTACCTCATGTGTATGTGAGTAATCATTGTATCGACATTATGATGTATCGAGATTTATTAAGATCTCTCTTGATGTAATCTGGATATGTGTATATCTTGACTATATAAAGTTTATGAAATTGGTTCATTCACAAATTTGAAATATACTTATGTTTTATGTCTTTAATATTGATGTGATGTTCTTATTTGTATGGTTTAAGTAACATCGCCTTGGAATTTTTAAGACAATTGTGTAATCGAATGACTTTTAAAAAAAAATATTCAATTAATTTGTACTTTATGCTTTGTTTTATTGGATTCCCTGGTGGGGCGTTACACAAGCTCTATGATTCCTTATTTTTAAATCACAATACCACATGAAAGTGAGTAAAGAAATGACAAAACATAATTTATTAATTTTTGCAATCAACGTAGCATACGACCATTTTTTGAAAGTGATGAAAAAGTTATTTACTTTTCATTTAAAAGATTTAATTGGCTACCAAGCACCCTAAAGTTTCACTTTCAATAAAGAAAAAGCATGAAACAGACGGAATCTACATTTGCTGGGAAACATTTCTTATGGAGAAACAATAAATTTTATGTAATTAAAATCTAATTTAATTAATAAAATATATTATGCAATTTTAAATGAATGATGTAGTACTATTTTATATTTCCAGCTACCTCATGAATAATTTTTGGACGTTCAGGGTGGAGCTCTTTCTTTATTCAATGTAAATTGGGTTATTTGGCCTTATTTTTTCATTTTCAAGTGGTCTTAATATTTAAAGATACTTAATTATATTATTTTTATCATTCATTTTCTATTATTTTAAATAATTAAAGAATCACTGAATAATGATGAATTTAGATTTCGTGTTTTAAAAGAAGTAAACAATATGTATATGTCATTGGAGGTTCTTTTCTACTATCTTTCAATCTTTGTAATCTATCATAGTATGTCTATTTTTGATGAAAGAAAAACCCTTCCACGATATGTATCCTTTCACATTTGATGTACAATTAATATTTTTTAGTTTTTCAATTTAAAATTAGATGTTTTTATATTTATTTTGATAACTTATATTCACAAGTAGGAGGTATTTTCCATAGCGGTCAATGACAACATGGGTCAATGAGTTTGACTTGTAAAACTAGACAGTTGAATGCTAATAGTAATATAACTTATGTTCATGTTTCAAGCTACTCAAGATCTTAATCTTTCAATCTAAAGGAGTGTTTATGTGAACCCTAGGGCATGGCCCAAACTAGTAGAAACAAAATCGTTTTTGATGCTCATAATGAGAAAGACTAGTATGGTAATGATGCTCATGTGAACAACTAAGAATTTAGAAAAGAGTTGGCTAGCTTTTATACTATATAGCATCCTATAAATTTAATCGATATGTTTCATGATGTCTTTTATAACAATACATGTGTATTAGAGACTTTAAAATTTATTTATGATTTTCTTACTTCATCTATAGTGACTGGTACATCTTTTTTCAGCCCTACTTCTATCATAGATCCATCCTCTACTCTTTACCCGTCAATCATCACTACTCATCCCACAGTACCTTGGCTACTAGTCTCCCACCATTTACTATTTATCCCTTTTCAAATTTATCTTGCCACGTGGTTTCCCATCTAGATACACACCATTCTACAATGTTAAGAAATTACCCAGATGATAAAATGATTTGCTACATAACCCTATGGGAGAAAAGCATAAATATAAGCTTACATAATAATCAGAATACAAAGATCAAAGACATACAACAAGATTACCTATGATATACCCCCGTAAAACCCTTAAGAGGGAAAAAAACCAATCTTCCCAAAGCAACCACACTCAAATCATTATTTAGTAATAAAAAAACTATACACTCATATAGTCCCTATGAATACTTTTCAAAGATCAAGCTCCTCCAATGCACCCTCCATGTGTCCAAGCTTGTAACAACACATCTCATCCCACGCTTCAAATATATCCACTGAATAAGATTGCTCAATAAAGATGGCATCCAATTCAATTATACAAACAACCAATCCCAACCACTAAACATGTGCTTACTTTTATAGTATCAAGCTCACATAAAACAAAGTTAGGTGATAAAGGTAATACCACGTACTTGAAAAAAATCTCTCAAACAACCATTGCCACCAATAATTATTTTAAGCTACTATATTTTCCCAATATTAAATGTTTCAATATGTGAAAATTATATATAGAATATCTAACCAATATTATATACAACATTACAACTGGATTGAAACAAACATTTAGTACATATCCTAAAGATGTATCATAACTAAATATTTATTTTACATAAATTGTAAAAAAGGTCTTGTGTACAAGGTGTACAACACCCTTTTCCTAACATTATCTCACTTGTCTACATTGCATAAAGGGTCAATGAATAAAATACATCATCATAGACATCCATGAAACCAAATGAACTTCTAGCATGATCCCATACTCCATCAAGATATCTACAATAACATCCAAATGAATCAACATCTCAAGCAAGAAATATTTTGGTCCTCCACCATGCCACCTATACAGGACAAAAATAAGCCAAGGTAAATATGCACCAATGCAAAGAACACAAGAATCAAATCCAAGTGATAAAAAATCCTCAAAGTTGCTACCGAAAAGAACGACTTGACATAAATGGAAATAGAAACAACAAAAAATATTAATACACCCAATCATCCATGTCTATAGATATATTTAATTGATTAGGTGAAGAATATGATAGACCCAAATGCATGAGCAAGAGGATATACCACTAAATATTTTCACACTAAATCACCACAAAAAGATGTAATTATGAGATCCAAAAGATGCAAATAATAATAAAAAATGCTACCTAACTATTATAGCAACTATGGGGGAAGATTTTAGAGCATAAAAAGCTATGTACTTGGTCAAAAAGTTGTTGTTTTTGAGCTATTGAGGCCTCTTCCGCCTTCAGTGGCGAATGATTCCTTATAGGGTTTCAGAAAATTGATTTCAAGATCATGTTCCTTGATGTATATACTCTCAAATTCCTTGTTATCAAATTTTGAAAGCCTATATGTAATTTTGTATCTTTGATTCCTTGATTTTGCACTCTGAATGAAGACTTTTGCAACTTTGCAACTTTGGCAATTTTGCTCCAAAATTTCTTCCAACTTGTAAATATGCAATCACACACTCAAGGGAAGAAAAAAATATTGTTTGTTAGTGAATGGGGGTTTTCCTTAGTCAAACCCCTTGTAGGTAATTAAACAAAATTATGAAATGAAGGAATGAAGCATGAAACATAAAGTATGCAAATGATATCACCTTGGATGATGTCTTATGAAATAAATCTACAATCTAACATGTAGTGGCCATAAATAATGTAGATATTGGATGTGAAATTATTCTTGTAAAATAGATCCTGAATGAAAAATTAACTATCTTAGCTTAACCACATGCATGAATGAATTAAACCCTTGACATGATGATATGACTTGAATTGCTGCAATAAACTCTTGAAATCTGCCTTGAAATGCCTTGAAAATGCTCTTGAAATTCTCTAATTCTTGTAAAATTGAATGCTTGGAGATTTAGAATGAGTTAAGCCTCTTGTTAGGAGAAACAATGTGAATTAACCCCAAAATTCAAATAGCTAAGGCCAACACCAGACCTAGAAAGAAACATTATTAAATTCCCACCAAAATAAAATTAAAAAAGGGGGGTCTTGGGAGGACCCATCTGCCACCTAGGGCGAATGGGTCCTAGCTCAGTTTACTAAGACCTAACCCTGAGGGATTGAAAGAAGACTAAACACCCATTCTAGATCAAATAAAAAAGGGGGTTCTTGTTAAGGGAGGACCCATTCACCACCTCTAGGCACCATTTTCCAAGACCTAACCTTTCCAAATGAAATATTTCTTTAATTAGATTATAAATGTCAAGATAGATCTTTGGGAGGTGTCATAATTAAGGCTTAGAAAGGGGGTTAATTACTCTAATTACCCCCAATTAATTAATGACCAGCTAGATAAATGTGAAATTATTTTATAACACTTTACAATACTTAAACAAGGTACAAATTATGTACATTTTATTAGAAAGGGGATCATTAGGCTTAATTAAGCAAATACATCCTTGAAAAGTGTGAAAGTGTATTACAACACTTTACAACACCCTTGAAAAGGGTCAATTAAGGAATATTTTAGTCAAATAAAGGTCCTAGAATAGTGTGAATGTGTACAACACATTACAACACCACTCCAAGACATCATTGGTTCAGTTTTAATGTCAATTATCAATCCAAGTAAGGAAAAAGGCTACTTTTTCCATTACTACATTTTTCCCCCACTTTAGTGAGAGGATGAATCTATGTCAAACTCACACTAAAGTACACATTCAAGACACTTAAGTATGAAAGAATAACAAAGATACATGATCATACACTATCAAAGGCCAAGAAAAATAAACAAAAAACAAACAATCAAGCACAACCGTTTCAATGCAATGTGATAAAAGGCTATTTGTCTATAACATATGTTGCTCACTATGGGGTAGTGGAACCTCAATCTGTCCACTAGGTGAGTTGTCCCAAAGAATTGGTTTAGTGAGAAAGTCATCTCAATGTGTCGATTCTCACCGTATAATAAGAAATTCATGCCAATGTGTTGGATTGCCATGGTATAATGAGAAAGTCATGCCAGTGTGTCAACTAAACTCGTCATACTAACCATACCAAAGTTATCCTACTAATAACTTCAATAAGAAACCACAATGTAAATTATTTTGAATATCATGTAAAAAATTTGTTAAAAGGGATTTTGCTTTGTTTGTGTAATGGTCTTCCTCTTAGGGTGCATCGTACATAATGTCTCCAAGATAGGACAAGTCAAAAGTGTCAAATGGTCACCTATGGGATGCCTCATTCACATCATCCCATGATAGTAGATCGTACAATCTTGGACAACATCAAACCCAATGACACCACCAATAATAGGACACATCACAAGAAAAAATAAAAATCACACCATGAAATTTTTCCAGAATATGTCATCTATGTATGCCCCCACTTTAAAGTGGTTGCTAAACCATCACTGTGAGTAATTACTTTAAAGTAGCCAATGTTTTATCCTAACACATGAGAGATTTCCTTAGAAAACCCTATGCCAAGTCATATGTTTTCGAAGTAAGTTGTGTCATGAAATAGGAAGGAAGGGTTGCCCCCACAAACACATAAGGGATCTATGGATTTACGTAAGTATGTCTATGCTACAATGTTTTCATAGAGCATGGGACTATCATCATTCCCCAAATACTTATAGAAATGGAAGAATGACACAAAGAGAGCGAAAAAAAAAGAAAAACCTTTCGGGTCAACATGGAAGAAACATGAATGTATCGACACCTTGCATCATCCCCAAAAGGAAAACACAAGACAAAGGAAAAATATAAAGGAAAAGCTTTTGGGTCAACATGGAAGAGACATAAATGTCTCGATGCCTTGCGTCATGACCAAAACAGATTTTATGTAATTAAAATTTAATTTAATCAATAAAATAAATTATGCAATTTTAAATAAATGAGGTATTAATATTTTATATTTTCTAGCTACCTGATGAATAATCTTTGGATGTTCAGGGTGGAGCTCTTCCTTTATTCAATGTAAATTGGGTTAGTTGGCCTTATATTTTTTGTTTTCAAGTGGTCTTAATATTTAAAGATACTTAATTATATTATTTTTATCATTCATTTTCTATTATTTTAAGTAATTAAAGAATCACTAAATAGTGATGAATTTAGATTTGGTGTTTTAAAAGAAGTAAATAATATGTATATGTCATTGTAGGTTCTTTTCTACTATCTTTCAATCTTTGTAATCTATCATAGTATTTCGATTTTGGATGAAAGGACAACCCTTCCACAATATGTATCCTTTCACATTTGTTATATCATTAATATTTTTAGTTTCTCAATTTAAATTAGATGTTTTTATATTTATTTTGATAATTTATATTCACAAGTAGGAGGTATTTTCCACAACGGTCAATGAGAACATGGGTCAATGAGTTTGACTCGTAAAACTACACGGTTGAATCCTGATAGCAATATAACTTATATTCATGTTTCAAGCTACTCAAGATCTTAATCTTTCAATCTAAAGGAGTGTTTATGTGAACCTTAGGGCATGATCCAAACTAGTAGAAACAAAATCCTTTTTTGATGCTCATAATGAGAAAGACGAGTAGTATGATCACGATGCTCATGTGAACAACTAAGAATTTTAAAAAGAGTTGGCTAGTTTTTTATACTATATAGAATCTTATAAATTTAATTGATATGTTTCATGATGTATTTTCTAACAATACATGTGTATTAGAGACTTCAAAATTTATTTACATGCTTTTCCTACTTCATCTATAGTGACTCGTACATCTAATTTCAGCCCTAATTCTACCACAAATTCCTCCTCTACTCTTTACCGTTCAATCATCACTACTCATCCCACAATACCTTGGCAACTAGTTGCCCACCATTTACTATTTATCCCTTTTCAGATTTCTCTTTCCACTCATGGTTTTCCGTCTAGATACACACCATTCTAGAATGTTAAGAAATTACCTAGATGACAAAATAATTTCCTACATAACCCTATGGGAGAAAAGCATAAATATAAGCTTACATAATAATAAAAATACAAAGATCAAAGATGTATACCACAAGATTTCCTATGATATACCCAGTAAAACGAGGGAAAGAAACCAATCCTCCTCAAGCAACCACACTCAAATTATTATTTAGTAAGAAAAAAAGTATACACTCACAAAGTCCACATGAATACTTTTTAAAGATCAAGCTCCTTCAATGCACCCTCCATGTGTCCAAGCTTGTAACAACACATCTCATACCATGCTTCAAATATGTTCACTCAATAAGAGAGATCAATAAAGATGACATCCAATTCAACTATACAAACAACCAATCCAAACCACCAAACATGTGCTTACTTTTATAGAATCAAGCTCATACAAAACAACTAGGCATTAAAGGTAAAACCATGTACTTGAAACAATCTCTCAAAAAACCATTGACAACAACTGTTATTTTAGGATACTACATTTTCCCAATATTAGATATTTTTATATGAAAAAATTACATATAGAATATATAATCAATATTATAAACAACATTAAAAGTGGGTTGAAATAAATATGTAGTACATATCCTAAAGATGTATCATAACTAAATATTTATTTTACAAAAATTGTAAAAAAAATATTTTCTAAGGTGTACAACACCCTTTTCCTAATCTTCTCTCACTTGTATACATTGCATAAGGGTGAATGAATAAAATACATCATCATAGATATCCATGAAACCGCATGAACTTCTAGCATGATCCCATACTCCAAGATATCTGCAATAACATCCAAAGAAATCACCATCTCAAGCAAGAAATACTTTGATCCTCCAACATGCCACCAATACAAGACAAAAATAAGCCAAGGTGAATATGCACCAATCCAAAGAACAAAAGAATCAAATCCAAGTGATAAAAAATTCCTCAAAGCTACTACCAAATAGAAAGATCTAAAATAAATGAAAATAGAAACCACAAAAAATACTAATGTACACCCACTCATCCATGTCTATAGACAAAAGAACCAACAATGACAAAGACTTTGAACAAGCACGGTGGAGATAGAATGCATAAACTCAACCTAAATTATTAGACAGTTAGAGGTCAACTTATAAAGGAGAAATATCTAAGCATGAGGTGTTGATGTGTATCAACACCTCTGCAGTCTATAAACTAGTTGGGAAGCTCATGAGGAAAATATCCAAGAGTCCTAATGAGTCATACAAACTACATAATTAATGTGCCTAAATAGGCTTAGGTCACCCTATGTGTATACAAGTATTAAAGTGTGCACTGACACCCCCCCTTAAGCATAACTTAGGTGGGCATGGATAAAATGGGTCTCAACTACTAGCTTGGTGAGGTACCCATGTAAAATGCAATCTCTCTAAAAAAAAGAGTAAGATAGAAAACCTGGTGGGAAAAAAACTATCCTCCAAAAAGAGAGAAAAAGTGGAGAAGACTAGAAATCCCCCCCAAGGATGATGATGATGCTAATATAGACTGCATGCTAGGAAGATCTCATAGATGAATGAAATTTCTCTCAATGAAGGGTTTGGTGAAGATGTCAACAATCTGCTTTGAAGACTAGAAAAATACTAAGTCGATGATCTAACCATGAATCAACTCTTGAATCTAATGCATAAGAATCTCTATGTGTTTGGTTCGTTGATGCTGAACCAAATTCTTGCATATCTAAATAGTACTTTGGTTGTCACAATCGATGACTATGGGTTGCCTAAAAGGAGTACCAAACTAAAAAAGAATTCTTTGAAGCCATATAGCCTCAATAGTTGAATTACCATCCCCCCTAAACTCTACCTCTGTGGATGATATAGAAATAGCATTCTACTTCTTGCTAGACCAACTTATAGGACCCAAACCAAGTGAAAAGTTGTAACCTGAAGTAGACTTATGATGCCCAGTGTCACTAACCCAATCTGAATTTGTATAACCAACCAAGTCAAGTGATGAACTAACTATATAGTGAATCCCAAACCCAAGAGTACCATGAAGATAGTGAAGGATCCTCTTAGCTACTTTCCAATGCAACTCATGAGGTTTCTGCATGGATCTAGAAACCATTCCTTCTACAAAGGCAATGTCTAGCCAAGTATGAGTATAGGAAGTCTTAAGCTTGACTCTAGAAAGAAAGGGAGTCATAAATGGTATGCAAGTAGTCATATGAAACCATGCAAGTAGATCAAGAGTATACTTGGGTTGTGCAAGAGTAATCCTTGAAGCTGATTGTGAAATATCGATTCCAAGGAAGTAGTGCAATAAAACCAAGTTTGCATTGTTAAATATATCCTAAAGTGATGTCTTCACTCCCAGTAATCAAAAGATCATCAACATAAAGAATCAGTATTAAAAGTGAATCATCCTACCACAATAGATATACATTAGGATCAAAATGACATCTAGTAAAACTTTAAGATAGGAGGTAGGAGTCCATCTTGGCATGGGTGATCCGACAAAGCTGATTTACAATTCCTAGGAGATTTTGATTTTTGATGAAATCACATATTTTTAGAAAATATAATGATTTAAGCCTTAAAAAGTTCCATTTAAAACATTCCAATTGAAGGGGGTTTGATCAAACTACCTTAGATTGAAAACCCCCTTGGATAGAACCCTACTAATTTTAAACCATACCTATAACGAAATCCCCTTTACACCTATCAAAATGTTGATAAAA
>VDFB02134213.1:0-22470 GCA_007258455.2 Sequoia sempervirens | reverse complement strand
GAAGTGATCTTGGAGGCTGCATAGGTAAATTCCATCATTTGAAGCTTCAAAACTTTGGGCACCCTTTCTCTCCAAGGGCGTCCAACTTGACCATACTTAGAATATTTTCCACTTTCTTCATCAACTCTCTTCTAAGTAGATATGATCTCGCTAGATCTGGTGCCTGTAATCAATCGGGATCGAAATGGGCTTGTCAAAGTGGTTGAGAAGATTCCCCGGCGGGGTTCTTCCCCGAGTACCGGAATACTTAAAATTCTCCCATTGTTTCTTGGTGTCCTTCTTGGTCAGCTTCCAACTTTATTTATACTTAGTCATTTTCATAAATTTTTCACCTTGCTTTTGACTTCTCGCAGATGGTTCTTGTTTCATCTTCTATTTCGCTTCCAGATCTTTTACGGCCAGCTAACTCGGATTGACGAAGCTAATAGCCCCGCTGGAAGCCTCCTCGCTCAAATTCCTGTATGAAATCAAGGCCGAGGTTCTATTGGTACTTATCTGCTTTAAGCCCTCAAATCAGCAAGGGCTGGCCTTCAGGCACCCAAAACCATCTAGACTTTAGCCATTTTCACTTTCCATCTTCGCAGCTTGAAACCTTTATTATATACCCTCACCTTTGATCTGAATTTTCCAGAGGATAACCAGTTGGATGACCGAACAAAGATATTCATTGCGAAGCATACTGAATTCTAGAGAGATTGAGCACTTTAGCAAACCCCTAATCATCGGATTTTCCTTCAAAATTTAGGCCTCTTTCCAAAGTTCCTAATTTGGACCAAATTTTCATGATTTTCTTTTATATTTTCATTCTCGATTTATGTTTGATCTTCCTATTTAGCCTCAATCTCTACAATCGGATGATCCATTGATTAAAAGCAAAGGGACTCGCTAAGTGATTGAGGATTCTCAATAACCTCGACCGTGATCAAACCTTAATTCCATCATCTAGTGCCCTAGGGGAAAAGATGTGGCGCCTCTATTCTCTCCCCTCGTTTCATGACAAGTGATTTAGTCAAAATCCGTATATTTACCTTCCTTCTTCATTCAACATTCATGTTCATCATTTTGTCTTTCGCTTACGCTTGATCATCAATCCCTACACTGCAACCGACCGGACCTCCATCATTGATGACTTTGTGCCCTCAAATACTTATGAAAAGCAATCGGACCTACTGAAGTAAAATCAATTTTTGAGATTCCGACCGCACCAAAATTTGATATGGAAGTATTTGATTTCAATCAATTAGGTTTGTCCCATCTGATCGATTCTTCTATTTTTAGAAAGCCTTTATCGTTTCAAAGAAAACCCAGTAAACCTAGAAAGCTACTATTTTAGAAATTTCTAAAAAATAATAGTTTTCCTAAAATGGATGAAAAATCCAGATATGGTTTTAGGATTAGGTTGTTCGAAAAGCATTCCTGCATCGTTAGATTTTGGGAATTCTCCCCCTCTCTTTGGCTATTTTGACTTCATGCAAGACACAATACCCAAATTTTAACCTTTTGACAGATTTAACAAGATCCTTACTCATTTTTCAAAAATGTATAAGTAACAAAAAATTTTAATTTTGGTACAACAATATGCTTTGCTTCCATGATGAAGCTAAGATTCTTCACCATCCTAAGCACACTTATTGTCAACATGAAGTGAGGTTGGTGTTATTAAGTCAAGTCGAAGACTAACCAATACTCTCTGCAAACACATTGTCTCACAACTTTTCTATATAGAATTTTGAAGTCGAGATTGTCAAACACACTCAAAGACTGAGGGGGGTGAATCAATCTACACAAAAACCCTTTCGGATCTTGAATTCTTAACACAATACAAACTTCAAACTCTTAAGCAGATCAGTAGAAAGATATAGCAATTTAAACCTTTAGCAACTTCAACAATGAAAGATATATCAATTCTAACTTCTAACCAGATCAACAGTAATGATAAAGAGACAAGAACACACATCTACAAGATGACACCAGATTTATGTGGAAAACCCAATGAGGGAAAATCCATGGTGAGAGTTTACTCACAATATAAAGGCTCAAGACCAAAAAAGACTTGCAAACTAAGACTCACTACCTTAGTGCAAGATACAAAGGACTTGTTGAACTGAAGCAAACACAACTTCAGGAGCAATATACAAGGACCTGATGAGATTCACTATCTCAAAGCATGATACATAAAGTTTATGAGAGAATTGCAATATTTATCAACAATTTACTCTGTTGACTAAGGCATTAAGGTGCATCTAATATTTCCTCTTCACAATGTAGCACTAAATTTGCTAGATATTCAAAGTATTCCACATTCACACCTTTTCACACTTGTAAACCTCTCCATATTTTGTATCTGAAATGATCTTGCAATTATATCTTCCTCAAAACTTCAATTAGGCCGTCCAAGAAGAAGATAAACAATGAATTCAACAAGTTGGTCATAAAAACATAATGCAGTCCTATCCCGAAGGTAGAGGGGACCAAAAACAATCCCAAGAACAATCTTATTACATCTTCCAATGTGATCTAAAACAATTCACACACTGACGCACATCAATCTAAGTTGACATCAAAGGAAGCATGTAGATGAAACGTGAAGCACATAATCAATCAGCCTAAAACATACTTCTAATTAAATTTATTTGATACAGTCCCAAACAAGATAGTTCAGGACCCAAATCTATCATAACACATATTCAATTGTTGGTGCAGGCCCCCAAGCACATGGCACAAGCAAAAGAACAAGCCCTATTGGCCAAATATCTACAAATAACCTAAAAATCCAACCCAAGACACAATGCAGCACCAAAGTGACCAATCAACAACATTCAAATCACATGGAGATGTTCCATGAACATCCAACAATACTTTTGGATACACTTCTTTCATACTTTCATGCCATCAATAGCCACTGCAGATCAAACAAGAACAAAATACTTCATTCAAGAAGCACAAAAAGCATGAACATGAGATATGGCATTAATAAAACAACTTGTGGACCACTTCATCACATGAAATTAGAACTAAGACACTTCACAGACACTAAGAGCACATGAACCAAGCTATAGGAGTAGAGACATCAATGCGAAGAAATGCATAGCGTTTCCTGGACCAGTCCAAACAACCAACAACATTGCCAACCTTTTGCAATTCATAGAAACCTCCTCGACAACACTGGTGACTTGAAAAGATAGGAGTGCAACATCCACAAAGCACTAAATTTGAATCCCAAATCACAAGACCATATCTTCAGAAATGGAGGAATGCAGAGCATTCTCCCAAGAAGACTTCAAAGCAACTTCCTGAACTAGAAACATTAAAGCAACTTGTGGAGTCTAAATCTTTCATATGGAAACACATGCTTCATCAAGAACATTAGGAGAGAGCATAAGATGTACTGTAGACCTTCAACAACATCTCTCCATTTTTAGACAAAAATCATACTCAATGACATCCAACCATGAACTTCAACAAACATCAGATAAGGCATGACATCCAATCATAAAGTTCTCTTCTTAGATAAGGCATGACATCCAACCATGAACTTCAACAACTCTTTCATACATCAATGTTAGCCCAAACAAAGTTTTGCCAACAATCTCCCAAGCATATGCACTAGCACCAAGTGTTGACATGACAACAATCTCCTTAGGCATATGCAATAGGCAAGCTCATCAATGACAACCACAACCAAACATACAAAAATCTTCATCAAGTGGTGACATCAATGACAGCTACCAACAATATCCTCATACAACAATATTCATCAAGTGGTGACATTAATGACAACAACTGCCAACAATCTCCTCAAGTGTTGACATCAATGACAACAACTGCCAATAATCTCCCCCTTTGGCATTGATGGAAACACACCTACTCACTCTCCCCCTTTGAAATCAATGACAAAGGGCCATACACTCCTACACAAAACAACATGACATCCTTCGAATTTAGGAACAAAGGGAAAAATATCTTCTAATGAAGTAGCATCACATTCTCCCCCTTTGACCAACAACACTTCTACACAACAACATCAAAACTCCCACTTACTACCATCTCCCCCTGAGTGGTAACACACATCAATCAAGGAAAAAAAGATATGAAATGAATTTCTCCCCTATAAAGATGCACCATCTTATGCATCTAGTTAGAAAAAGGAGGGGAAATGACCCCTAACTTATGTTACATATACACAAAAGTATCCTTTGAAAGTGCCTTGGTAAAAGTGTTTTCAATGTGGTCCTTGGTAGGCACATACTCCATTCTATCTTCAAGTTTTGCAACCTTCTCTTAGAAAATGGTACCAGATAGAAATATGTTTAGTCCTTGAATGCATTATTAGATTCTTGGAAATATTAATTGCACTTGTGTTGTCACATAATATAGGAATAGGTTCGTCATAAACCACATTCACATCCTTTAAGGTTTGCTTCATCCAAAGCACTTGAGTGCAACAAGATGTTGTAGCAATGTATTCAGCCTCTGTTGTGGACAAAGACACCGAGTCTTGCTTTTTACTGAACCAAGAGACCAATCTGTCTCCAAAAAAAGAACTTTCACTTGTGCTTCTTTGGTCATCCATAAAACCTACCTATTCCACATCACTATAGGCACTAAGAGAAAAGTTATTATCCTTTTTGTACCACAAGCCATAATCCAAAGTTCCTTTCAAGTATTTAAATACTCTTTTCACAACTTTTTCATGAGATTGCTTAGGATTGGATTGAAATCTGGCAACCAAACATATCACATGCATAATATAAGGTCTAGAAGTAGTTAAGTACAATAAACCTCAAATCATAAACCTATAAAGAGTTTGATCAACTTCCAAAGACTCATTAGATTTTCTCAAGTGACAACCAGTCGCCATAGGAGTACCCAATGGTTTTGAATCCTCCATGCCAAATTTCTTCAACATATGTTGGAAATATTTAGCTTGAGAAATGAAGATACCATCATCTTGCTAAATAATTTGAAGCCTAAGGAAGAGGGATAACTCACCAATTCTTTTTGTAAGGAAGTTAAGGTAGTGGAACAACTTCCTGCACAAATCTTGAGAGGAGAATAATGCAAAACTCTTACATATATTTAAAAGTTACAGAAAATTAAATAGAAATAAACATAAATACCATGCATGCCACAACATAGTGATTTATGTGGGGAAAACCATTTCGAGAGAAAAACCCCACACTCCAAAAGCCGCCCAATATATTATTCAATAAATCACAAAGATTACAATATACTTATAGAGTAATCTTCTCACAGGAGTATCACCACTCAGAGATCCAGAGACAACACGACTACTATCAAACTCTCATAATACATCACCGTCTCTACCACAGTCATAATACAATGCCCTCATAAAATAGGGTTACATTCTAAGGCAAAACATGCCAACAAAATATCCACCATTAGATCTAAAACCTAATAATTAATGGTCTAGATTACAATGTATCATTTATTTAATGTATGCCGACCAATTTAGGAATTTCCTAAAAAGGTTAACAAAAAATTCTTTACATGCATCCCACACCTCCCCCTTGATGCCATTATATATTACACCTATCAGTGTAACTATATATATATATATACTATCAACAATAACCTTTATATAATTGCAAGGTTGAGACATATTTTCCCAACACTCTTTGCATCTCTTCTACAAACTTTTTACACATATCATTATCTCCACCAAAGATGATATCATCAACATATACAACCACAATCAACAATTTGTCTTCCTAAACCTTAATGTACATATTACTATCTACATTACCTTTCTTGAATCCTTGTTGAAGTAGGTACTTATCCAATCTCACATACCAAGCTCTGGGAGCTTTCTTGAGACCATATAGAGCTTTCTTGGGTCTACAAACCATGTATGGATCCTCTACTAACTAGAAACCATCTAGTTACTCAATATATATCTCTTCTTCTAGATCACCATTCATGAAAGTTGAATTGACAACTATTTGATATACTTTGAAGTTATTATGAGCAACAAGAGCAAGAAACATCCTTATTGCTTCTATTCTGGCTACCAAAGCAAAATTCTCCTCAAAATCAATTCCTTCAACTTGTGAATAGCCCTTACAAACCAATCTCGCTTTGTTTCTTACCACTTCACGATCTTCATTCAGCTTATTTCGGAACACCCACTTTATTCCTATCACATTCTTATCTACTAGTCTGGGAACTAATTCCCATGTCTAATTCTTCTCAATTTGGTTTAGTTCTTCTTCCATTGTCTTTATGTAATTATCATCTTTGTTAGCATCAACAAAGTTTTTGGGTTCTACTTTTGATAGTAAACACAAATTAACTTGCTCATTTTCTCTTAAAAACTTTCTCCTGGTCAACACACCTTCATCACTTTGTTACTTACAATTTTCTGACATTGATCTTTATGTGCGGTACACCAAACTGGAATGACATCAATTAGAACAAGGGTACCAACCTCCACACACCTTCTACTTCCACCTTTTCATTTATCCATAGCAGATCTACACACTAATTGATCTGATTCAATTCTTCTTTTATGCTGAAGACTTCAACACCTTTTCCCTTTCAGGGGGATAAAATATTTTGCAAGTGAAATCTCCCCCTAAGATAATGCACTATCTCAATTTGTCTTAGAATCTTGTGTAGAGTGCACAAGTATAGAATTAACCTTCCTCTCATGGTCTTCCTTCTAGACCTTTTCATTTCCCTTCTTTTTCTGATTATGGGATTCATTCTTTTTTCTGAATTGGTGGCTTAACAAAATCACTCCTGCAATAGTTTGCCTTGTGTCCTATCTTATTGCATTTGTAGCACACATGGTTGTACTCTAGAAAAAATTTGTTCCTCTTCACCTTAGATCTGCACTCATCAGCCTTGCGACCATACTTGTTGCAAGCATAACAATATCCATGAAATAAGACAATATTGTTTCTTTGAGGCACAAATGATCTTCTACCCGTATTATCATTCCTTCTTTTTATAATTCTACAATCAATAGCCTTATGCCCAAATTTATTGCAAGAAAAATAGCAACCTTGAAAGGATTGATTGAACCTGGTAGGAACATGTCTTGTAGATGGAGAAATTCTAGATCCTTTTTGCTTCTGGCCATAATTGGATCCACCTTCTTTCTTGCTATTTTGTATAGTCTTTGCATCTTTAGATCCATTCTTCTTAGAGTCTTTAGTACTAGCTTTGTCTTCCTTTATTTTAGGCCTTCCAATTGATTTGGAGCTATTCTTAGGACCACACTTTTCTCCTTTGGCAATTTATTCCTTTTTCAGGGAATTCCTCAGAGTGAAAATATCCTCCTCAAGTTTTAAACATTCAATTGTTTTGTCATTGAGCTTAAAATTCAAGAAATCTTCAATCATTTTTCCTTCTTCAACCCTTACTTTTAAATCAAAGATCATTCCTTCTACCCTTTTTAGTTTGATTTCACCTCCTTCTACTTTGACATTTAATTTGTCAATTTCTTCCTTTGATTTTTCAAGAAATCTCTCATATTTTTTATTTAGTACCCTTGCTTCATTTAGGTCTTTTAGAGAAGACTGGAGTTTTCCTTCAAAACCTATTTCCCAATCATCTGAATTGAAGTCCCAACCTTCAAGTTCCATTGATTCTAGATATGGATTAGAAGAGAACATGTCTTCATCACTCAAGGAGTTGGACTCCTTGCATTTTTCAATATTGCACTTTTTGTTATCAACATTAAAGGACATAAAGAGGGTTTCATCATTTGAATCATTATCCTCATCTTTTGAGGAAGAAAGGAGGAAAGAGGAAGCCTGATCCCTGATGCTCAAAAAACAAACACTTGGTTGATTTTCCAAAAGCATATCTAAAATCAGGAGTTAGAGGGAAAGCTTACCTCTTACCTTAACAAAGGTAAGAGGTAAAGGGAAAGGTCAAAGTCCGGCCTTTGAAAGATCAACAATTAGTTGATTTTCAGAAGGAAGGATACAGGGTAGAGGGAAAAGCTTAAGCTTGATGGGAAAAACCTGAAATGCCAAAGGGAGAAATGGATGGAAAGGGAGAAGAAGAAGGAGATCGAGTAGAGAGGTAAGCAAAAGCCCAAAAACTGAGACTTAGCCAATTTTAGGACCCTTCAAGGAGAATTCATGCAAGATGGCCCATGTAGGATCTCTCAGATCAGTTATCAATGATGGGCCATCAAAGAATGGCATGAAATGTCAACAGTAACCTACCTATACCTCCTATATATACCATACTTATGCCTAGGATATCACCCAGGCTGACCTAGATAAACCTATATAAGTCTTAGGCTGACCTAAAAAACAAAATAAAAATATAATAATGATAATATAATCAAATATGAGTCATCCATTTTTGTCACTAAAATTTTATAAATTCATTCTCTCATCCATTATGTTCATCATCAATCCTCAATGCAAAGTAATGTTAGGATTTTGAATAATTATTTGCATAGATTCTTTTATTTCGGTGTGGAAATTATATTGGGATGTGACATATTTCATTTTATTTGGTAATAAAGTCAAGGTTGTGGTTTGTATAACCCTTGTTGGAAAGAATCGATATTTGCAAGGTATGAGATTTTTGTGCAAGTTGTTCATATATATTTAGGGTTTTTGGGTTTGATGTAGGAGCATCTAGGGGTACCAAGCAATCTTGTACACCCAAAAATAAATTTATTTTATTTTCTTGATTTTTGGTGTGTTGTTGGTTTTGCAGGCATGCTACTTTTGCCCTCTCTCATTTTCAACTCTTTCATATGGGACCCTTTTCAATAAAGCAATAATATGCTTTGAACTTAAATTGCAATGATATTGCAAATGTTTCCCAATGTAAATTGATTTTTATGCTTGGGAGTTAGTCCCATGCCCAATTCAAATTTATTTTTATTCATTTATAACTCCCAAGAATTTGGATTTGTTTGCCATTAGTGTTGGAATCTTCTAGATGCAAGTGTTGGAGGTAGTGGAAGTGCAGGAATGAGATAATGGATGTTAATTTAGGAAAATATTGGAAAAATTGTCAAAAAAGAATAATTAAGAGGTTGAATGCATGAATCCCACACCCAAAATGGAGGAGGTAGAGGTTTGAATGACATTCTGGGTAGAAGAAGATGGTCTGGGGTCATAACTGTGAGACCCATTCTCAATAAAATGGGCATAACTTACTCATATTTTAACAAAATGAAGAATTTCAAAATGATCTGGAAAACTAGGAATGAGGCACACCAAACCCAGAAACTGTTTGAGAAGATTCAAAAAATGGGGGAGCAGGGATAGATAGAATGTAAAGGGTTTTAAAAGTTGAGACGAAAATAAGAAGAGGACAATGTGGAGTTCAAGAGAAATGTTCAAAGATTTTGGAGGAAAGGTATGAAGAGTTATGGGGCAGCAAAAGGAAGCTACAAGAAGAGCCTGTTGAGAAGATTTGAATCCTTGATGGATTGAAATTTTTTTGTAATTGTTTCTATGAGAATGAAAGAAGATTTAGTTTTGAATTAATAATTTTTCTCTTTGTTGGTCTTCATGATTGTATGAGTTTGTGTATGGAATTATTGTTATTTGTTGCAATAGAGATATATTGCATTGTGTTACATATATATCTATGTGTGTGTGTGTGTGTGTGTGTGTGTGTGTGTGTGTGTGTGTGTGTGTGTGCGTGCGTGTGTGTGTGTGTGTGTGAGGGTCCGCCCTTCTTAACTTGAGCGTCTTTGGTGGGCCATCAGTGGGGCCACCCTTGCTACCACCTTATAAGTAAAATTGTGCAACTTTTTTCTAGAGGGCATAACTTTTGCTTGGGTGTCAATTATTCGACTTCTTATAGTCATTGGAAAGGTAGTTCCGAGCACTACGTTGTAGTATTAGTGGTTTTTCTAGTTTTTTGGTTTGACGGAGAATCTATTATTGAAATTTGGGTTTCTTTTCAAACTTGGAGAGGTCATATCTTGTGCATACAAAGTTGGATTTTGGACATCTTATTGTCAACAAAAACTTTGTTCAAATAACTACATAGTGGATTAGGTTTGTAGATGTTTTGACATGATTTATTGTTTGTTATTTCCATCTAAGCTATTTATGGGTTCTTGTTGACTATGGTGATTTTATGAGCTTATGGAAAATTGAATCTTGCTTATTTGGTGTTTGAGTCATTGATTACCCTCATTTGACATGGTTATTAGTATATTGTTGAGTTTATTTGTTGCATTGTTGGATCTACGAGTTGTGCAATGATGTAGGTTGTCTATACTTGTAGGTTGCATTTATGAATCAGATGTGGGTTGTTTATACCCATAAATACTTCAATTTTTTAATAGATTCATATTTGTGGCTTGGTTTAGTCACTTGTTTTATTAGTTTGGTTGTCATGTTAAGGTGGAGAGATGGTATTACTAGGCATAGCCATGATGTGGGACCTATGCTTGTTGACTATGTGATGCAGACATATGTGACATAGTGTGAGTGATGTTGGTACATTTGGTGGTAATCACGGTGTCATAGATATTCCTTGTGCCTTTGGGACTTTGATATTACATGATTGTTTATGTAGGTTCATTATTGGTGGTGTTGGATTGATTCCTATTTGTTTCTGGGAATGTATCTTCTTGGTTTGGGGATAATGATTTTACTTTGGCTTTTGGGAGTTCTTGGTGTTGCAGTTTAGTTCTTTGATTGTGTAAGGGTCTTTGGTTGATCTGCATTAAAGAGGTTGTTATCATGATGTCATAGATAACTTGATTGTATGATTCAGTGGGAGCTTGTGATAATTATGGTTTGGTGGTCTTGTATCTTCTTGTTCTAGAGATCACGGGTTTTATCTTCCCTTTAGGAGCTATTGGTGTTGAGTTCTTTGATTACATTGGGGCCATGGAGGATCTTCATTTAGGATATGGTTGTCATGATGTCCTAGAGAGATGGGTTCACAGTCTAGTGGGAGCTTGTGGCAGCGATGTGGATTCACCATTTGATGGTGGATGATCTTTTGTAGTGGTTGTTGGTGCAATGAAGGTGATCTTGGATCCTGTTTCATCTACAATGAGAGTTCTTTGACATCTTTGGTTTCATTGATAGGAGATGGTTATCTTTGTGTGGTTTGAAAATTTTGACATCTTAGTATCATGGAGGACTCTTAGAGGCTTTGGTTGAGATGTTGGTTATGATTTTTCATTTGATATGTGATCCTTATTTTGATAGGATTATTTTGTTATTATGTCATTATGTACTCTTGGTGACTAGTTTAGAGTTTTTGCATCAAAAGTGCATGATATGTTCATTGGAGCATATGATATTCTTTTGAGTAGATGTGAGATCATAATGTCATGATTGAGTTCTTGTTTTTGTGGTTGGGATTTGAATTTGATCTTGGTTGGCTCTCTAAGTATTGAGTACATTGGTTATTTTCTTGAATGTTTCATGATGGTGCTATGTTGCATTTAGAACTTCATATGGATTGATCAGTTAAAGGTGCTCATGGATACTTGGAGACATAGTTGAGGCTAGGATATCTCTTGCGATTAGAGACATGTGTTGAGACAAATACTCATTTATGAGATTTCAGCTTGAAGTTTGAGGTGCCTACACCTTGGTTGGACATGAATTCAACATGGACCTATGAGGATTTTGTTCTTAGATGAGTCATGATCACTTGGATATCTTGGAGGAGCTTTCTCATTCCCCACTCTTGGTCTTCTCGGTGGATAATAATTTGAAAGGGTATTTCCCATTATTATTTTCAAATGTATTATGCTTTATGCTTTGTCTTCTCATGCATATGGATCTCAAGCTATGGATTGTTGGTTATGGAGTATTCATTTGTGGAGTGTTTGCATGTTTATCTCCTTATGAATTGTGAGCTCATTTATTGATGTTGAGTTTAGGAGATGGTATTGGGATTATTCCTTTGATTTGGGAATGGATGTGGTTTGATATTCCTTTGGTTTGAGATGCGTACATATTAGTCATGGTTAAATGTGGATAATGTTACTCTCTTTGGATTTTTATAGAGGAGATCATACTTATTACAACTTAGCATTTAGAGGTGTGTGTAGAAGAACACACTACAAGTTTTTATTTGTAGATTCACTCTTTGGTCTTGTTCTTCTTCTTGGATGTTTGCATTTGAACATGACATTGGAGTTGAGTTTTGTGTGGAGATATTGTGATCACTATGTTTTTGGTCATGTGTTGTTACTTTAGTTCATTTTTTTTTGTGACAACATGGAGGTTCCTTTATCTCTTTATTGAATTGGATGTGAAGAAATTTGGAGAGCTATAGAGACTAGTGGTGAGAGTTGTATTGTAGCATATTTTTTTGCAAGTTTGGCATATCATTGTAGATGTTCCTTGGTACTACATGATGTTGGTTAGACCATGTGATGATATTGGTGGATCTTTGGATGCCTTGATCATTTTCAGATTTAAAATTAACTATGCAATGAGAGTTCATGTATGTGTATTTTATTTATTGATAGGTTTAGTACTTGGAGCTTATGATTGCATGTTATGGGTTGTCTATGGTGATGTCATGAGGTTCACTTGTTATGCTGCGTATACCTTTGAGGTATGGATAGTTGGATGTGTTAGCATTTTTTGTGGGTGTTATTTTAGATATGGTTATTATATCTTAATAGTCACTAATGCATACTTGTTACCTTTAGATTGATTGTTTGTGTTTTGGGATATCGGTTGGAGGCATGAATTATTCTTATATGTGACAATTAGTGTGGCATCTATTTGGATGGATTTTTATCTTTATGCATTGGCATGATAGAGGATGAGAGAATTCATGCTTGAGATGGCGGTCACCTTGATTCTTGTTGTAGGTATCTTGATGGAGCACATGGAGCACTTTAATTCCTTGATGGTATATGTGGCTATAGGGATTTTTCCCTTATTGATGTTTGAGTTTACTTTTTTTCCCCTTATGCAATGTATACAAGTGTGAGAACATTAGAAAAAGGTGTTTTGTTCACCTTGCATAATGTTATAATGTAATATTTTATTATTTGTGGTGAACCTAGGGAATCTAGAGATGCATGCATCACATGGGTTAGCATTATTGGGGCCACTTTATGTGTTGTATGTAACATTGTGATAAATATTCAATGTGGGGTTGCACATTGGGATAAAAACAATATTAAGAAAACTTAGTACCAAAAAGTAAATGTGGGGGTTAATGATTTTGTAATCTCATGGTATTAGTCACATGGTTTTATGTAATACCACTTGTTCTAGTTTTTTGCAAGCTTATTTCTATAAAAGTAAGCACATGGGCAATTGTCTAAGGTTAGCTAGTTAGCCATTTTGGATAAGGGGTTGAGAGCATCTCTTTTTGGAATTTGTGAGGTTTGAAGCATGGAATGGGATGTGTGGTTACATGCTTGTTCACATGGAGTGCTTGTAGATATCTTTTGTTTTAAGGGTATTCATGGAGAACTTTGAAGATGTGTTATAATGGTTTCATTGTTGAATAATACATGAATGATGGATACTTTTGGAGGTTGGGTTTTTCCCTCTTAAGGGTTTTGCCAGGGTATATCTTGTGTCATCTTTGGTGTTAGCAATTAGTTTAAGGTGGGAGTGTGCATTCCATTATGTGCTTCACTTTATTCACATTTTTTGAACTTAGTGATGTGTTTTCTTGGCATAGTGATCTTTTTTGTGGTGATTGTAACTTGGAAAAATGAGATTAAACATAATAGAGGCAATGAATTAATACAGTAAACCACAAAGACTGCAATTCAATACCCAATACAAATACAAATAAAAATATATAATGAAAGCAACACAATGAAATCATAATTAAGAAAGCATTAATATTACCTTCACTATATTGACATGACTTACTTCCATTTTTCTCCTTTGTTTTTCTTTGCTTTCAGATTTGATATGCTCTTCTTCACTTCAAGTTCAAAAGTGTGTGAAAGAGATCAATGATGCAAAACTCCAAAGTTTGTGGTTAGCCATCAACAAGATGTGAGGAATGATTTTATAGAAATGATTGTTTTGAATGAATGATCCAGATTAAGAGGTGGAAGATCAAGATTGAGGGTTGAGGATTGTTGCTAGGAATTGATTAGGGAGTTAACTAATTGCAACTGGCTTCAAGATTCCAATTAATAGTTTGCATGGAGAATTTGATTGACCAGTTAAGGGATTTGATTACTTCGTTAACTCAGACTGAGTGGGAGTGACCTGATTTGATTGATTAGTGAACTAGAATTGATTATCCAGTCACCTGGAAGAAAGCGGTTGTTAAGTTTGAGGGAATTATGCATGAGATAATAATAATTAATTATTAGAGGAACATGCAAGTGAGGATCAATTAATAAATAAAGTGTTTATTTATTAATAGTGAATGGATAATGTTGAGATGAAAAAGGGGAATTAAATAATTTAAACAATTATTTAATCTTAGAAGTGTGAATGTGGTCAATTAAATAATTAATACAATTATTTAATTTAAGAAGGTGTTGAATGTTTAATGAAACAATTAATGATAATAATTTAATTTAAATAGAAGAATAAGTGTAATTAACAACGTAGTTAAATAAATAAGATTTTTTTAATTACTCAGGAAGATTAATGATAATTAGGACGTAATTAAATAAATGATTTATTTAATTAGTTAGAAAGGGTGAATTAAAATGAATTAATTAAATAGCATAAAGTCACCTAATTAATAGTAGAATATGATATTTGATAATAATTAAATAATGAAGTATTATTTAATCATTAGGAGAAATGGGTGAAAGTTAGTATAAAAGTGTTACTTGCAGACTATGACAATTTTAGGTATCTACAGTGCCTTACCAAAATTATTGGGATTATAATTCTTGGTATGGTTGACACAAAAATACACCTAGTGAATATTAGACTTCACTAGCCCTTGTGTGTTTTTCATTTGCTACTTTGTAGAAACTCACCTAGTGAATATCAAACTTCACTAGCTTTTGTTGTTTCTTGTAAAAGCTCACCTAGTGAATATCAGACTTCACTAACTTGTGATGCTTTGATTCATGGGTCACCTAGCAAATATTAGAATTTGTTAGCCTATGAATCATGAATTCCTTAGGTATTGATCCTAGTGAGACTTCTGTGGAGCTTGCTATTCCATGATTTTTCATACCCCCTTTGTATTGTGTTTTCATTATGTTTGCATTGTGTTTGTGTTGTGTAGTGTTTTCATTTTGTATTTATGTTGCATTATGTGTCTTAATAGTGTATGCTTTGTGTTTATCATGTTGCATTGCACCTCATGCACATGTGTTCCTTTGTCCTTATTGTAGCATCAAAAATTGTCACTCTTGACAATTTCACACTAGGTTGAGCTCCCTACTATGTTCTTGGACCTAATTATGCATTTAATTACCCATTTTATAAACATCCTCAGAAAATCAAACAAGGGAAACAAAAATAAGCATTCAATATTTTCCCCCGACACATTGGGCCCCAAAAAGAATGAGTCTATTCTAGGGCATGCTACACCCTAGACCACCTCCTTTTGGCTCCAATTTGAATATGTCAATGCCGATTTTTTATTATTTGAAAATTTGAATTTATTTGTTGGATATTAGCATTTGATTTTTGGGAAATTAGAAGAATTGCATATAAATACATACTATTTTCAACATTTGAAATCTTAGCATTTTTATTGAGAAAATTGAGCATCCTAAAAAGAATTCAAGAGTAGTCAATAGCGGTATTATCAACACTTTAGCAGTATTTATCTATGTCAAGCATCAAGCATGTTTTTATGTAAGTTTGTTCAAGTTTTTTGATCTTTTTTGTTGTGAGCACTAACACTTATAGGACTTCAATAAAGCTATCAAATTCTCCTTGAAGGTGATGAGTACATGAATTTAGTCCATCAAGGAAGGTAGGTTTGAGTGGTGAGTTGCAACAATTTTTCAATTCATTACTTCTTATCATTTTTCCTTTGCCCTATCGAGGGTTAACTCTCTTTATACATCATCATAGTCATTGTGGAGGTAGAAATACCAAAACAAGGTTTGACTTAGGTAAGCCCCACAACCCTTCCCCCTCTTTCATGTGTGCAGGTTTTCATATATGAAGATATTTGGAGGAAGATAAAGGATTAATTGCTCATTTGTGCATTCAAGCCTACAAGTTGTCAAGACACAACAATTAGATTTTCTCATCAATAGGAAATTTTTTGCAAATGACCTTGGGAGAATAGGAGCTACAAGCCAGGGACCTTAGGCTCGTGTTTTCAGATCTTGCAAAAAAGGATAGTCTAGAGTGCACTACGCCCCAAACTAGCTAAATATACACCAAATTTATAACCCAAGTTCCTCGGTGCCTTCCTTTTTCATTTTTGGATTCTATTTTTGACTTGTTGCATTCAATTTCTCAAAAATCATAACAGATTGTTATATTTTCATAATCTACCTAGGAACATTATTGCATCTTCAAATTTAATCAATTTATCAATTATCAAATCAAGCATCGCAAATATTAGAACCCTAATCCACCATTCCGAATTTTCCTACCGGGTTCATAGTCAATTGGACTTGAGATCATTTCTAATCTTCAAAAATTAGGACAAGTGTGATTTAGGATCTAGATCCCTTTTTCTAACCAATTTTTTTGGTGAACTTGACTATTTTAAACACTTTAAATCATATGAAATTTGAAACATATCATTTTAAAATTTGAAGTGTGATGTAAATTTATTTGCATTTGTCATTTAGGCATGCATATTCATCATAAAAAGCATTAAAATTTTGAAAAATTGCATTACATTTTGCATCCAAAAGGCATCTATGGTTAATTTCAGTCATTGAAAAGTAGATCTAGTTCATTCTTTCATTGGTAAATATGCATTAGGTCATATCAAATCTGAAATCAAGTTTGAAAGTGTTCAAAAGATTCATCTAGGCATAAACATATAGTGAAAAAGCGGAAAAAGTGCATTGTTATTGTTACAAAAACATAAAAAGAATCAATTTTCAGAATTGTCAAGTTAGGATTAGTCAATTTATATACTTTATAGTTTGAAAATTGTATTTCCAATTACGTTCATTGATTGAGAGTTTTGAAAATTGCTTGCATAGTTGTATTTCGTAGTGCAAAATCACAATTCTTTTAAATTTAGAAATTTTATTTACTGTCATACTTGTAAAATCACAAAATAGGGTATCCAAACACTGTAGAACACACTCAAATTTTGAATTCAGTAAAAATACCTTTCCAATCTAGGGCGCATCATGCCCCAAACTTGTCAAATTTCACCCAAATTCAGACCACAGACCTATCTTTGTGTTCCCTATGTCGGTCTACTTTCTATTTTTGTAAACTATTTGATTTTTTGTGATTGTCCTATACCTTTTCTTTTCTAGTAGGCTTAACTAAGTGTTTTGAATTCCATATGAACTTCACAACCTGGTGTCCTACTACTAATACCCCTGTGAGATGTAGTTTCATAATTATGTCATCCTACACTATAACCACATCTATTGTGGATCATGAGTCCTATAACTTTTTCACACAAGGTATGGCTTCAACCCAATCCATTTTAGATTCCATCCCTAACCACACATTACCTATGACCTCTTTGCAATCCAACATTTATGTGGACTTAGAGACCACTATTTCCCATGTTCCTAAGGATAAACTAAAATAATTGGATAAGGATTTGGAAGGTCTCCAAGACTTTCTAATCACTTAACCTTTAGCTAAAGAGATAATTCCTATTGTGGACAACCTTAGGAATTTAAAAAATAATTCCCAAGGAATAGAAGTGTTGCATAGTCTAGCTCACATAATAGATGCTAACATCCATACATAAGCTAGTTGTGTTCAATCATTCACAAACACTCAAAACTAAGTAGGAAAATACTTTTTCTCCCCCACAACTATATCTTCTATTCCCACATTTACACCTCCAACCATAGCATCAACCATACAATACACCAATGGCCTAAATCCAAGCTTAGGGTTTCCTAATGTGAATCCTTATAGTTTTGTCACTTCACCCATAACACCGCCATGTTCATCACCTCTCATAAACATGAAACATAGTAATCCATTGGTCACTCACTCTAGTTCACCATATTCAACAAACTCTCAAAACATGTCACCTAATGATCCAATCATAAACCAACTTTTGCAAAATGTGGCATCTCTTCAACAAAAAATCTCAATTTTAAATCAAAATCAAAACGGTAAACCTCCACAATACCTCACATGTAACCTTTGTCATTTTCCATTCTTAAAACACCCATACCTCCAAACATTGAAATTCTAAGATTTGAAAAGTATAATGGTAAGGGAGATCCTAACAACCATGTGTTAGTTTTCATCGTATTATGTAGTGATTTCATTTTTGAAGATGCGATCTTAGAAAATCTATTCTCTATAACATTGAAGAACATGGCCTTAGAATGGTTTTGCTCAATACCAAACAACTCAATAACATCTTTCACATAATTTTTTAGTGCATTTCTCCAACATTTTCAAGAAAAAATTGATCCTCAAGTGACGCTAACAAAATTATTTCATTATAAATAAGGACCTAAGGAAAAGATAACCGACTTTATAGGATGATATCAATCGCTTTACTCACAAATTTCCTATATTTTTCCTGATGTTGAGATCCAAAAAGTGTTTCTAGTAAACTTGCAACCTAGTATTCGAGAATTTTTTTTGTTAATGAAGTATTCATCCTTTACACACTTGTGTACAAATCTTCATGATTATCAAATTTTGGTTGGTCGGTATGAAGGAACACCTTCATCAAATCCTACTGGTCAATCTAAATCCATAAATCAAAACAACTACCCTTCTATAGAGAAGGGGGATTGGCTACTCATGAGTCTCTTTATTCTCAAGAGATTCTCAAGGGGAAAACTTCCCCAAACTACCTCAAGGAACAATGCGAGAGTTCTAGAATTAGAAAGAGTAGGTCACAAAGGTTTTCTAGACAAACTAGCAAGTTTTCAGCCAAAGGACAACAATGCAAAATAAGGACGACAACACAGTACGCTGGAGTCCCAAAGGTGCACTAGCATCTTGTACGGACTAGAAATTGATAATTTCATAGAAAATAGCAAAGTGACTACTAGCAATCTAATTAGTAAGAACTTCCAAAGTACATGAAGGTAAAAAAATGTAACATAACTGAAATGAAGTAAAGTACAAATGATAAAGTTAAAGAGGATGAGAGATAGAAGATGCTCACAAAAACCCAAGTAATCGAGTCTCTAGCAAATGAATATCTTCAATACTTGCATGCGTAAGATCTGGAGAAAATGTTGGGGCTGTATAGGGGTTTTCCTAAGTCAAACCCCCATTTTGGTGTTCCCACCTCCACAGACAACCAAATAGATAGATATAGATAATATGAATGAAATGAATGCAAGAGTGATAAAAGAAATCCCTGCTCAAGGAGGAGAACTCGTATCATAGGGTTGTGATAAATCCCAAGATGCTCACAAGCACAAGGTAAGAGAGATATTAGTTGCAAGGCTTAAGGAAGCCAAAGGGAGAGGCAAATATAGTTACAAGAGCCAAGAGAGCTGCAAAGGACACTGTAAGAGCTTAAGAGTGTTGCTATAGCAAGTTGTAAGGAGTTATGCAAGCAAAATAGCAAGAGCAATAGAGGAGGAAAAGGCAAGAGCCAAAGCTAGAAAGATTTAGAAGACCCCAAAATAGATTGAAAAGATAGCATATAAAGAGAGAATAGCAGGGAAAAGAAGCTTCTCAGGTGGTTACAAGGCGGCCTAAGCCGTTACCATTTACAAAACTTGTTGAAAAGTGGAAAACATGCTTGGAAATGGTCGTTTGAACATCAAAATGTCACAAGACACTAGCGTGGTGCATGGACATTCGTGTAGTGTGCTAGTGTCCAGACACATCGCGCTATAGAACAACATGAACGAGAAAGGCACAAGGTTCGACACAAAGCTGACGTGTAAGGGGAGCTACTGAAAATGGGTTTTGAGCATCCTGAGATGGAAAAAGGATAATGTAGGTGCTAAAATGGGCCTACACAAATGCTAGGAGTGGACACTAAAGCGGATGCAAGAATTTATGTGAAATTGCAAGGGGTGCAATTTTACGACATTACATTTTTCCCCCATTTTAGCAGGTATTTGAATCTACACTAATATGCACGCTAAAGGAAGTCTATTAAACATAAATAACATCATGATACCAGAAGGCTACTGTAGAGGAAGTAGACAACTCTTCAAACCAAGGAAGCATGCCCCCAAGTTGAAGACCTACAAAACAATTCATTAGACAAGAAATACTTGCACAAGATAACAATGTTAGAACATAAAAATCCACTACAACATGGGGTTAGAACATGTAAAACACACACACAAGCATATAACAAACTAAAAGATTTGAGTCAACAAAGTGAAAGAGACCTCAATGTAAAAGGTTGTCTCAATACTATGCGTCATCCCCAAATTAAGAAATAACACATAGAAGAATTCTTAAACGAAGAGAAGAATGTAAGGATTGATCACTTCAAGAGAAGAATGCACCCAAAAGTCAGGGAAGCAACCAATATTGAAGAAGGAAAGAGCATATACTCAAGATGAAGAAGATGTAGATCTTTGATCTAGTATACACAATTGAGAAGAAAGAGAATTTAGGAGAGAGATGGAGAAGCTAGAAAGGAATGAAAAATTAAAGATACATGGATCCATAGGTCCTTGGATCCAAGGAGAGTTAAAAAAGTGCATGGTAGATCTGCAGACCTACAAAAGGTGAACAAAAGGCTTTGTAAGTATTCTCTCCTACAGAGTTGAACAAACTACATCAGAGGCTCGTAGACCAACAGTGAACAAACCCCATAGGATGAAAGTGCTTTACATGTCCTTACATTTGTAAATAAGGTTCCCAAGTACTCTTTCTTGAGGGAAGCCCAATGTAGGGGACTCCATAGAATCATATTGGGTCCTCATAGGTGCTTGATCCTGCAAGGTAATCTTGAACGGACTTAATCGGGTTGCCCCTAGGCTAGATGCCATAGAATTCATTTGAGATAAAAACTTTCAAAGGGGGTGTCCCTTAGGAACCCTTCAAGACAGCAAGGGGTCTACTCAAGGGGATGCTCCAATTGAAAGATAGAGAGAAGAGAGGGGGTCCTTAGAAGTATGTACATGTTCAGAACAAGTTATCATCGCCCCCAACTTATAGGGGAGGAGAACCATGCAAGCTACTTAGAACATACAGGATAGAGGTAGACCTTGATATCACTTGTCATTTGAAGAAGAGGCAGGTGCATCAGCAAATAAATGAGTGATGGCACCTGAATCAAGAATTTGTTGTATTTTATCCTTCAAGGCCTTACATTCACTAGTGGAATGGCCAGGCACTCGATGGTATGCACAAAAAGATGTTTTTATTTATCATGCTTATGAAATTTCTTACGTGTAGGAGAAGGAAGAGTAATCAAGAGGGCTTTTAGAAGCCTCAACAAAATATTATCTTGCTCAGATAAAGAATGAGGAGCAGGAAGTAACCCTTTCTCTTCTAGAGAAAGACTGACTACTCACAAGAAGACATGAATATAGAAGACAATGGAGGATGAAGCAACCCAAGAGAATGAGATTGAGCGAAAATTGTGTTGACATTCAACTGTGGTTTTTGTTTAGATTGTTCATTCGAGCAACCAAGCCCCAAATTATGCTTACGAGGTACACATTCTATAGGGACCTAAATGCCTTGTTTATTATGCCCACAACCTTTACACCCATAGCAATATTTACAGACAAGCTTAAAGTCAAGGCCATAACGTGTTTGCAAATCTTCAGAAGGAAGAGGATCTTCATAGAGAGCATTATTCCAATAATGGGGATCACTATCAACCTTCTTGATAGGACTGCCAACATTAGCCTCTTTAACAGAAGTGCGATCATCCTCAAAAGGAGGAGGAACGACATTAAGGAAATTAAAACTATTGCTCATATTATCCTGTGATATAGAAGAATAATCATCTTTGATAGTGGGTGTGGATGATGTTATCAGAAGGTCTAAGCAGATCGGGTCAAATTTATACTTTCCAACGAAGGATTCTGTAAAGTCTAAGGAACCCCAATCATCACCAAGGCATGCATTCTCTTGAGAAGTAGAAGGATCAAACTTAATATTTCTTGCTTCAAAAGGATCTTCTTCAAGGACATCTATCTCTAGAGTATCCTATGTAATAGGTACTACAGGAGTAGACATCAACACATTGGAAGATACTAAAGGGATAAGAGTAGGCACAACCAAAACCTGACCAACAACTTCCATCTCACATAAGTACATAGCCTTAGGGTTATCCTTGTCTATGACTACTCAATTATTGCAAATGAACTTAATTGATTTATGCAAGGTAGATGGGACTGCACCCATAGCATGAATCCACGTTCTACCAAGAAGGTTATATGGTAATTTTTCTAACATAACATATACAAGGGTGGGTACGGTAATGGGTCCCAACCTCAAAGGCAAGACTATTGTGCCTAGG
>VDFB02134212.1:0-47470 GCA_007258455.2 Sequoia sempervirens | reverse complement strand
ATTATTCATTAGCCTCTTCTCTCATAAATTAAACAAGTTTTATTTATTTAATTTGTTCCACTCTCTTGAATTTTGAATTAAATCATTATTTAATTCAAAATGATTCCTACTGTCACATTCCTATATAATTAAATAATTATTTTAATTATTTAATTATTCATTGGCCACCTAAATTAAATAATTTTTATTATTTAATTTCTCCTATCACCTCTTTATCCATGATATTATCTCTTGACATCTCATTTAATCCTATCCCTTGATTGAATTATCTCATAATTCAATCTCAACCCTTCATCCTTATCATTTGCCCTAATTTAGCCCTAACCCTATTTCATACTACAACTTTCAATCTTGGTCATTGATTAAGATATATTATTGGCATCCAATCTCAACCATTCATTCAAATTTTTCTTTTCTATAAAAGACCTTATCCTTGTCATTTTCATTATCTACACATATTATGCAAGTACATGCTACTAGTGTGAGACAACAATCTTCAATTTTGCTAGTCACTTGTCATAGGCTTATTATTGCACACTCAAATCTAAGGGAAATTATCATAGTCAAGAAAAATGGAGAAGTGAAATGGAGGTGAATCAATGGTGGCATGAAGATTTGGTAATATTGTTTTATGTTTTATGCCTTTATGCTCATTTGTGCTTCATTGTTTATTAGGGTTTGATTTATATGGTTTATTGCATTAACCTTAATATTTTAGCCCTAATTACATTGGTTAACCTGACGTATTTTGACAAAATTTTGAAGAATTTTGGAGTTGGATCCTTTTTGTTGCAGGTTTTGTTAGCTTTTTGTTGAAGGTTTTGCATCATTTTGAGACAAAACCCTAATTTTCAAAGATTTGACCATAACTTTCAAACGGATTTTTTTTTTTCTCAAATTTTTTTTTCTACAAGTTGGGAACAATATCAAGAGCTTCTAATCTAAAAATTATATTTTTTGGACATTTTTTTAATTTTTTATAATTTTTTTGGTATTTTTCATGAAAAATCAATTTTGAGAGCAAATTAGAGATTTTTTCAGATTTATTTATATTTCTAGAAATCTCTTTAAATTTCAATAGAGGTCTGTTCTTTATGTTTTAAATTTGGATGAAAAATAATTAGACAAAAGACAAATCTTTGAAAATTGGGGTTTTACAAAAAAATGCTTATATCTCACAAACGGTTGCAGACCTATTCACAAAACATTATTTTGTAGATTTGGGATGATGTCAAGCATCTTTAGTCAAAAATCAGAATTTTTGGAGCTGTTTTGAATTTTTTATAATTTTTTAATGATTTTTCATAAAAAAATAATTTTAGGTGCAAAACAACAAATTTTTTGGATTTCTTTACATTTTTTGAAAGCTCTAGAAATTTCAGTAAGGGTCTATTCTCTGTATTTTTATTTTTAATGCAAAAAACATTTCAAAAAATCATATTTGTCTTCACTAGCTAACCCTCTAGTATTAGTGATCAATTATCTTGTTAGGGTTTTGGCTTTGTTGTTGGTTTTATGAATGTGTAGAAAATAAACACTTTAAAGGACAAATTGGATCAAGTGGACAAACATTTTGGAGCTAAATAAAGTCTAGGTTCACACATTTCATCTTTCATCTCTAATCATTTCTTGTCATCACACTTCAATTTGGGGCTTAAAAATAACAACTTGTTTGATCACACATTTGGATTTTGGGGTCTAAAATAAATCTTGTTTGCTATCACATCATTGAAATTAGGTTAAAATGAACCATTGTCTTCAATCACACATATTGACTTGGGGTTAAAAAGAACAAGTGTTTGAACTGTTTAACACACATTTCAATTTTCTAAAGGGAAATTAATCATTGCGAGTGTGAATCAAGTGTGTGTGTCCTCCAATCAATTCATTGCCACTTGTCAAATCCAACAACCACAACATCATCTTCTATCCATTCATTATCAACCAATGCCACCTCAACCTTATGTGACATCCCCTTCTACCTCATACCAATCTAATCGATCCACTTCTTCACATGTCAATGCCACATAAACACATCCACCCATATCACAACAAGAACATAGGAGCCTAAGTCCACCTTGGAAACAAAATCAAGAGCCTTAATTCTCATGTTCCATTTGACAAGGGGAACACCAATCTAGTTCATGCACCCTATAAATTTATCATACCATCATCCAATCAAATGCCTATCCATAAGCCACCATGTCCTAGTCCTAGTCCATTGGCCACTACACCTTCTAACCAATCAAACTCTTCATTACCCCCAACATCATCTAATCCTCCATCAAATCAATGCCCTAAATTTATACATTTCAAAAGTAAACCTATGATATTACCCAAATCCACCCATCCACCTACAAAGGATGTGACCCAAGGGCTAATAGCAAGGAATCAAACATCGCCATGTCATCCAACTCATATTTTTGAACCTATCGAAGAGTCTTCAAACACCATGCCTATTCCTCCAACCCCATCATGTAGTCTCCCCCTTGAGCCTATTCAAGAGTCTTCCCCATTAAGTCCAAGTAACCATCCATCATGTCTCCATGTTGTTTACCATCTAGAACATGTTGAGCCCATTCAGGATTCATCCCTTTCCACTTCCATTCAAACAATCCAAGAGTTATGTCAAGAGCATTATCCTAAGCATGATGAAACATTAACCTCTCATTCTAATCAAGATCTAGGCCAATATAATGATCCCAATCATAACATACTTGGTCCTATTCATGATCAATCTTCCATCTTTGATCAAGACCCCTTTTATGATCAAGAATACCATGATGATCCTCTTAGCCAACTTTATGCATTCCATGGTCAAGAGCCTATCACTTCACCTATCCATGGGAAAGAAACCTCCATTGCTCCTATCCATCCCCTACCTAGCCCTATCCATGAGCCATCAACATCCACTTCCCTTGATGAGACATATGCCTCAAAAGCACACATAGAAGATCAAAAAAATACCTTGGATCTAATTGAACACAATGCTAATCAAGATCCTAATGATCCTCCATCACTCACTATTCACCCCATTGCAAGTCCTCCATCATATCCTATTGGTATTTCCACCCTCATTCATGAATGTTACTCCTTAGAACAATAACAACCATCATCTTCCCTTGCTTGATTTTCTCCATCTAATATGGAACTCGTTTCTACTATTCCACCTACACCTAGTCCCATTGTCCATTACATACTCCAAAACATGAACCACCAAGGTAAAGGTTTAGACCTTCATGAACAAGGTATTTTGGAGCCCATCCATGTCAAAGTCCCTCCACGCTCTCATGGCCTTGGACATACACCTCAAGGACACCAATCTCAAGATGTTGGTACTTCTTGCATGCATCCTAAGTAGACCTCTTTCCATCATAAATCCTATCATATCCCTAAAACATATGTTGAAATTCCACCACCATCATCCTACAAATGTCAAAAGCATGCGACCATACACCTTCCACCATCCACTTTACCACCATTACTTCCAACTCCTAATATCCCTCCATCCACTTTACCACCATTACTCCAAACACCTAATATCCCTACTATCCAATCCTCTTATCCATTTATCCATAAATACCCTAACATTCCTAATCATGACCAACAAATGCACACATTGTCTAAACATGAAGCTGCCACTCATTCCACCTATCCCATGGGATTCAAAAATAAAAATTTCAATGCCTTTACCTATAAAGTAAAAATTTCTAAGGGTCCTCATGCCTTAGGACATCAATACAAAGAGTCAAAGAAAAATGCATTCAAGAAGTTATATAATCCCATACCTCCAAAAGTAAAGGCCAAAAATAAATTGGTTTGGGTCCCTAAGAAAAAGGAAAGCAAGTCCAATGAGGCATCTACATCACAAAAATCCCAACCAACTACTTCCACCTCACATTCCCACTCTATTCAAGAATATCATATTCCATCCCACAAGAACAATAAAAGTCATAAAAATACTAAGTCTATGTGGGTACCTAAAGCACTTCATCACCCACCTCCTAAGAAAACATCTCCATTGCTTCCTACACCCCGTCCACATCAAAAATTTCAACATTTATCACAATGTGTGCAACCATTCGTCATGGTTCCCTTCCATTTCACAATAATTCCACATACCTCCATCTCCTCACCCTTCACTCATTATCCTACATATCTCCCCCACCATCTTCCTATGGTCCATGCTTTTGGCTAAGCCTCCCCATTCATTTTTTGCATAAGTCCCATATAATCCCTATCATCTTCCCTACATAATCCTTATCATAATCCACTATTTTCCTCCATAATCCACATCATAATCCATCATCTACCTACTCCATCTCCCTTTCATGTCATCCCTTACCAACATCTATGAGCATAATGACATTTGACATGGTCCATGCGATGACATCCATCTCTAGTGGGACTACCACCTTTCATGGAACTAGAAACTTGAGTCCCTCCTATCCTTCCCCTATCCAAAAAGTCAAAAAGTCAAAAAGAAAAAAAGAAAAAAAAAATGAAGAATGAAACAAAAAAGTAAAGAGAAAACCCTTCGTCCAATGGTTAAAACCTGGTAAACAGGCACTTTGGATAAGTACCATGATGAAAACCTGGCAAACATGCATCATGTGTAGGTTGATCTTCTATTTCACTTACTCTTGGGGGCACAAAGTCTTATCTATCCAACCTATCATTTTCATGTCACATCATTTCCATCCTTCCTACCATCTTTAGCCATCATACATACCTATCATATTGAGTCCACTTATCCACCCTTCTCCTTTTGATATTGATGAAGATATAGGGGAAAAGTGTTGAAACATTCTTTGGATATCTTTTGATATACCTCATCCTTCCAAACAAGCTTATCATTATCCTATTGTCATAAGCCTTGTCACAAAAAATAATTAAGTATTGTACCTAGAATGGGGCATGTTATTCCTATGCGACATAGTCTTTGGAGATCACATCCTTGCTCTCTTATGATGCATATATCCATCCATCTATCATGAGCCTGTTATCCCTTATCCTATCACCCAACCTTCCATCCATCAATCCCATTTATCTACTTGTACCTAGACTTGGTTTTCCCTTGTCATTAGTTTCTAGGACAAAGGCTACCCAAATTTTAATCCATTGACATCTCAAAAAATTTCAAAAATCCAAAAAAATCAAATATTCTCCAAAATCAAAAAATCAAAACATTTCAAAAATCCAAAAATAAAACATTCAAAAATCCAAAAAAATCAAAATATTCTCAAAAATCCAAAAAATCATAAATTCTCAAAAATCCAAAAAACTCAAAACATGTCAAAAATCCAAAAAAATCATAAACGTCAAAAATCCAAAAAAAAATCAAAATATCTGAAAAACACAAAAACATCCAAATAACTCTCAAAAATCCCAAAATAGAGTCAATGTTTGTCATGTTAGTCAAATAAGTCAGACATAGTTAGTCATTCGAAATGTCGACATTCAAATCATGAACCAATAGATAACATAGTCCAATTAATCATCCAGTCAAAATCAGTCAAATTGCCAAAACAATGTCAAATCAATCTTCAAATTATCAATCAAACAATCCTCTAATCAAACCATTCCAACCTAAATCAATCCAATCACATCAATTATTCTATTCAATTCATCACATCCTTTCATCCATGTCAAATCATCTTCAATCAATCCAAGCAATAATCAAAATGCAAGTTGTGTGATTGAAAATATGTGCGTATTAAAATGAGATAAATACTATTCAAGCACACCAATGAAACTTTAAATCAAAGGAAAACTGATTAAACAAAGTAAAGAAAACTCTCAATGTAGCAGCTCCTTTGAAGACGTCCCATTGTCCTCTATCTCCAGTATTTTTGCTAAAGCTCCCCGATTTGTATGCTAAGCTCCACAAAATGACTACTAAAGAATGAGATTTAAAAATAAATGCATAATACACAAAGAATGCAAGATCTTGAAGGTTGATAATGGAAGAATGTTGGTTGCTCAATTCTGCAGCATAACAACTTGATATGATGACAAATGGAGAATGATAAGAATGAATGAAAGATTGAGGAATTATTTTGACAGCATGCGGATGTTTGAAGAAGATCCGATCCAAAATGGCTTGTGAAAGGTTTGATTTATAGAGTTTTCAAAAGGATTTGATTGGCTGATTCGATCGATGGTCTGGATTGAGCTTGTTCGAATGGACAGCGGGAGATTTTTGAAAGTGGAGAGAAGAATGGAAGGTTTCCCTTTTTCTTCGATTTTCGTCATTGAGTTTCGAAGGGAAACTTCCATTTCAAAGAGTGAGATGCGAATTTGGAAGGGCGCATTAAAATTAAATAAATTAAATTTATTTAATTTGGAAGTGGAGATGGATATGGCAACTCGCATAATTAAATAAATTATATTTAATTATGTTTTAAAAATGAAATTAGAGTGAGGAAAATATTAAATAAGATATTTAATTTTTAATTCAATATGGGATGGAGAATATTCTATTATTTGAATATTCAAAAATATTCAAACTTTAGAATAAGATGATAATTAAACTAAATGATCATATTTATTTAATTTAATTAAGAGGAAAGTGGAAAATGCCAATAATTAAATAAAATTATTTAGAAGAATTTAGAAAATGAACGATATAAATAAATAATTAAATTTATTTATATGTAGATGACTTTAGGGGAATTAATTAAATAATTCATATTTAATTAATGAACAAGCTTAATCATGACCATTTTTAGACGTATACACAAGTCAATCCTTAGTCCATACCAATCAAGTCGACCAATCTTGCCAAGTTATCCAATCACATCCTTTGGTCTTGATCCTAATCTTGTTGTAAACCCAATCAATCAAAGTCAATTAGTCAATTATCAATCATCCTTGTGTTGATCTAGGGATATGTCTTTCCCCACAATGAAAACAATATCATCATCTATTGTCATCAATCAAAGTCAATCACTCAATTAGTCAGTCATTCTTTTGTTGATCTAGGGATATGTTGTTCCCTACAATGACAACACTATCATTATCAATCATCATCAAAATCAATCAATCAATTACTCATCGGTTTGCAGCTTGACAGGAGCAATACCTTGTTTGTTTTTGTATTATTTGTGCATGCTTGCTTGCTTGCTTGTGGGTGTTATCATTTTTATCTTGCATTTGCATCAAATCCAAATTACTCCTAGCTAATATTCATATCTTGTATCTAGACAAGGTTGTATTACGTTGGGGCATGAGACAGATCGTCACCTTGGTCCTTATACCTTGGTGCATCATGTCTAGTGTTACATCAAACATCATGGTTGTTCACTTTCTTGTAGCATAATGTATCATTCATCTCCTTCATCCACTTCCTATCTTGCATCATTCATCTTGTCCCTCCTTATCATTTCATTTTGAGAGCATACCCATGTTTGTCTAACCCGCCTCTCCTCTCAAGGGGGCATCATCATCCCATCATCATCCCACTTTTATTTTGTCATCATCCTATCTTTCTATAATCATCCAATTTCCTATATCCATACCTTAGCTTCTTTGAAATGATGTTACTCGACACAAATCTCATCATCTCGAAAATCATCTCAAAGAGGGGCAAAATGTAGACACTAAAAATTGTCCCAGGCTTGTGATTTCTAAATTCTCCATCATTTCCCCTTTTCTCTTTGATAATTAAATAATTTTAATTATTTAATTAATTTATTTTTTATCTTTATTCCTCCTTGATTAATTAAATAAATTTAATTTATTTAATTACATCACTAATTAAGCCTTGCTTTATAAAATTAAATAAATTCTTATTTATTTAATTTTTGTCTACTACTATAATTACATATTATTTTAATTATTCATTAGCCTTTTCTCTCATAAATTAAATAAATTTTATTTATTTAATTTGGTCCACTCTCTTGAATTTTGAATTAAATCATTATTTAATTCAAATTGATTCCTTTTGTCACATTCCTCTATAATTAAATAATTATTTTAATTATTCATTGGTCACCTAAATTAAATATTTTTTATTATTTAATTTCTCCTATCACCTCTTTATCCATGTTGATCTTTTCTTCCACATCAAATCTCATCTCTTGACATCTCATTTAATCCTAGCCCTTGATTGAATTATCTCATAATTCAATCTCAACCCTTCATCCTTATCATTTGCCCTAATTTAGCCCTAACCCTATTTCATACAACAACTTTCAATCTTGGTCATTGATTAAGACATCTTATTGGCATCCAATCTCAACCATTCATTCAAATTTTTCTTTTCTATAAAAGAGCTTACCCTTGTCATTTTCATTATCTACACATATTATGCAAGTACATGCTGCTAGTGTGAGACAACAATCTTCAATATTTTGCTAGTCACTTGTCATAGGCTTATTATTGCACACTCAAATTTGAGGGAAATTATCATATTCAAGCAAAATGGAGAAGTACAATGGAGGTGAATCAATGGTGGCATGAAGATTTGGTAATATTGTTTTATGTTTTATGTCTTTATGCTCATTTGTGCTTCATTGTTTATTAGGGTTTCATTTATATGGTTTATTGCATTAACCTTAATGTTTTAGCCCTAATTACAATATATTTAACTTTCGCTGGAGCACTTTCCTTGACACATTTTCAGTGTTAGCAATTGTATATTCATCTTTTAAAGCTAGGAACAAGCATTAATTATCATCAAAATCTCCATAATTAGACTCATCATCAGAAATACCAACATCTTCATTGACATAATATGCTCTTTTGATCATCTTTCCTTTATTTTCTTTTCCTTCTCTATGTTTAATTCTTTCATCTCCTTTCAGACATCTTGAAGCATAATGACCTATTCCTCCACAACTAAAATATTTGAATGGTAATTTACCTTGATTCTTATCAGAGCCCTTTTTCATTCTTCTTACAAAATTTTCTTCATCCAGATCTTCTAGCTTTGCAGCCTTGAATGTAGTTTTTGTCTTTGTTCCATTTTTTAATCCAAGCTTTCTCATTTCATAATAGATTAGAGTACCAATCAACTGATCTTTAGTATAAGTGTTATAATCTACAATTTCTTCGATAGAAAATACCATTTCACTGTATATATTTGGGAGAGTTCTGAGTACCTTCTTCACTATCCTAGATTCATCTATTTGTACACCAAGTCCTCTCATTCCACCTACCAACTTATCTACTCTCTGCATGTAGGATTTAATGTTTTCATCTTCTCCCATTCGCAGGATCTCAAATTATGCCTCCAAGTTCTACAACTTTGATTGTTTGACCTTTTCATCTCCTTCATACATCTTTTCCAATTTATCCCAAACATCTTTAGCAGTCTTCAAATTCATAACTTTAACTACTTCAAACTATTTATAATAATTAACTTTTCCTTATTGTTTATTTCATGTGCTTTGATCTCATCAGAAGTAATTGGACCATTAGCCAGAGCAACATATTGGTTCTGAATAGACTTCTTGATCTCATATCCATAATATGCCAAATATCCTTCCATCTTTGTCTTCCATAATGGATAGTTAGTGTCATCAAACCTAGGAAACTCAATAGTTATTATCTTGTTCGCCATCCTAGACCTTCCTTAAGTGGATAAGCTCTTCTCCAAGGAACCTTTCTCTGATACCAATTGTTGAACATGACAACTGAGAGGGGGGGTGAATTAGTTGTAGAAATTTTAAACTTTAAAACCCTCAACATAAGTTAGATCTACATGCATTCACGAAACCTTTATTCTACTAATATGTTTGATTGTTAAGTGCAAAAACATAAATTGAAAGTAGTAAAAACCATGCACAAAATAACACTAGATTTATGTGGAAAACCCAATAAGGGAAAAACCATAGTGAGGATTAGATCACAATATAAAGAATTCCAAAACTAAATACAAAGGTTCACTACCAAAAACATTCACTACCAAGATAGGACACACTGTCCAATGAGGGCTCACTACCATAGAATTACAAAGAAGATAGAAGAGAGTTGTTATAGAGAGAAAACTATCTCAATGCAATAGAGAGTCCACCACAATTTATTGACACTTTCACATACATGCTTGAAAGATAGAGTGCACCTTTAGCTCACTACCTTCAAGAACTCAACACTTTGAAATTCACACCGATCTGCTCAAACTCACATCACATACACATATCTCACATCTTTCTATGTCTCTCTATATCATTCACACACATCTCAACTCATACTTATACTATCTTCAACCTTGAAACCCTTCCAAGGTCGGCCATAAACAAATTGTATTTACAAATTCAAATTAGGTCAACGCCAAAAAATTCTATGGTGGAATTAGAATGAGGGTGACCCATCCATATTCTAAATGAGGACCTAAATGAGTCCCAACATGCCTCAACACACTTCCATAATTTTTGCTAGTAGTGTTTAACACAAGGTTGGCCAACACCCGTGCAAAACACATAAAACAATTAAGCACACACATCCTTAGCTTGGTCCAATATTTTTGAGAAAAAAAATTACTTAAACACAATCTTGAGTAAGCAATAAACACTTGTAAATTCATTCATAAGCTTCACAAAAAATCTCACTTGAAGAGCATGACGATTTTGTACATTTTAATAACCCTATCGGCCACAATAATACACTGTAGCTTGGAAATATTCAACAACAACAAAAAATATTGAATCCTCTTGAACCAAGAAAGAGAGAAACCTTATCAACACATTCTCAGAACTGAAAGTGCTAAAAGCAAAATGTAAAGAAATGCAGATCAAATAAATTTCTCCTAGACCATAGCCAGACAAACTGAAATGCATAGTTCACATACTGGTGAAAATATCTCACACTGTATGATGATCCATAAGCTCAAATTTTGGATATAGAAACTACCAACAATCATGAACAATACCAAAAATCTTCACAAGCATAGAAGCAACCCAAAAGAAACATGAAACACATCCCAGAGCATACACTGAATACCTACATGACATTGTTTTCTCTATTTATCAAATTTTCTCAAAAGCACTTGGAACCCAAGTACCAAAGAAATCATTGTAGCACATACTTCACTCTAACATACCTTCAAACATAACAACTTAATAATAACTCCAACAATACTCATAGTACTTCTTCAACATCCTAACTATACATGTATAGCCTATAAACCTTCTTTATTACACTTTTCTCAGTATCCTTGACATATACAACCAATAACCAACTACCTTGACATCAATGACAATAGAAACTAGTTGAAATCAATGACAACTCCTTCATACTTGCAACAATAGCAACTACTAACAATGATCTGTATAGGATCTAGAATAATTGCGAATCTGAATGCTTAATTATAACAACTTAATGGAAATATAATTCATGCATACATTATAGAAATTATGCATAAAAAAATTGAAAAGTTAAGGTGAAAATTAGAACATGAGAGAGGAGAGAAGAAGTGCAAACAATTTGATAATGAAGTTTGTCACAAATGTGACTACGTCTCCAGGTCTGCTCCAATAGAGAGACCGATCCGATTAATCTCCAAAAAAGATTACAAATGCACCAAGACCATCTCTTCAAGCACTTCGGCAGCATAACAATACTCTGTCGTACGGAAATGGCTCAAAAAATCTCCACAAGATCCCTCTTTCATATCACCTGTTTCACTATTTCATCACTTAACTTCAAAAATCTCCATCCCCCTAAGAGCATACATTTCCCCCTTTTATACGTAAAATTTTCCTAAATAGGCTTAACAAAAATATTAAATGCATAACTCTCCTTAACAACTCGTGCACTGACTCACTTGTCTTCTATGGCCTTTTGGTTCAAGTGGTTGAAGTGAGTTTTTGTTTGTTTTTGGCCTTATAGGCTTTTAGTTATGAATTCGGCTTTTAGTAACCTTTAAATAAATTCATCCACCCATATGTGTCAAAGCCATTCGATGGTGTATTGGCTGGTACTCCTTTTGATATCCATGTGGTTGGGGGTTCCAACCCCGCCGACCACGTTTTAACAACAAATTACGTCGAATAACGCAACAAAACAAACACGGGGTCGAGCCCTAACAAACCTTTTACCAAAAAAAACCACACCGATGCCGACGAAGTAGCGACCGACCCACGTGTTGCACCAGGAGGGTGCCACGTGGCAAACTCTGATTGGACCATCTGTCTGACATGCACTGCCACATCGATGCTAACTGTATGTACAGAATGCCACATCACCTAACACGTCCTCTGCCATGTCACCTGTACAGAGGGACATGTGTCACAATATGATTGGTCCACCTCATGAGTTGTACAGAACAACTTGCCATGTCAGCATGCTAACGTCATCACTGGTACCTTTTGGTCAACTAAGTCAACTAGAAACTTTGACCGCCAATATCTCGAGCATACGATGTCGGATTTCGACAAAACGAATGTTGCCGGAATTGTCTCAAAAAGCTCTTCGACTTGACACTATTTTCATCGATTTCTGAGATGATCATTTTTTCTGCCTTTCAGGATGCCCCTAGTGCCAGTTTGACCAAAAGTTTGACTGGCTGTAACTTGTGCAAATGGACTCCTTTTCGCTCCGTTCAAGTTGCACTAGAATTAGGGCATCGAGCTCTTTCTAATGGTGCTGAAATTTGGAGTACTAGAGATGTTTCAATTTTCACTAAAAAATATCCCCTAGATCAAACAACCTTGAACAACATATCAGATCTGCACAGGCATAGCATCAACATAGAAGAAATGTGGAGCACATCTTGGAGCATGTTTTGAACACTTGCACAACACTGTTTTCATCTCTAGACATTACGACACAAAGATAGCTCCATGTAATCACAACACTTCCTCAAATATCTCAACTATACATGCACAACCTACAGCAAACTATTTCCCTCTTTTTCACAATTTTCTCAATATTCTTGACATCTTCATCATAAAATAACCTTCATCAACACATAGTTGACATCAATGAAAACACTAACTTGTTGAAATCAATGACATCTTCATACTTGCAACACATTTAGCTCCCACTTTAGCGAGGATGTGTACTTACAACCATAACCATAATAAATTATAGAGAATCCATTTTTTTTTGTTTTCATCAAAAGATAGGAGAGGTAGGATGACAATGAACTAAGAGATGTGATATCCCCACACTTAGGATCCTACCAAACTATAATTTTAAGGTAAAAGGCCACAAGAAGATATAAGACATGGTGCAAGAAGGCATATGCATATATGTAGATAGGGTTAGAATTCGGGGAATAAGCATGAATCAATAATAGAAACCACCCACTACCTAATTCAAGCAATAATATCCCTTATCCAACAATGAAGCACAAATAAACATAGAATCCAAATAATGAAGAAATACAACCTCAAATCCTATGCCGTAGTTGAATCACCTCTATTGCTCTTCTCCATTTTTCTTTATTTGTTCTCATATTTGTAGTATGCAATGTACTCAATGAGCTTGATTTTGATGCAAGATAGCTCTAGATCTCAAGATGGTGATAGAAAAATATTGAAGATTGTGGTTGTTCAAGATGAATGATATGAGAAGTAAACTATTGAAGATTGTGGTTCTTCACGATGAATGATATAAGAAGCAAAATATTGAAGATTGTGGTTAGGGTTGAAATGAGGATGATGGTTTGCTTTTATAGAAATTCAGTTCAAATGAAGGGCTAGGATTGAGAGATAATGTATGGTGATGAATGGATGAGATTATTTGTGAGGGAAAGAGATAAGGATAGGAAGAAGGGACCACGATCCAAGAAATTGAAATAAGAGATACAAATTAGCTAGAAAAAAGTAAATTAAATAATTAAAATAATTATTTAATTTAGGGAATGGTGAGATGAATAATTAAATAATAAAAATTATTATTTAATTATAGAAGAAGAGGTGAAAAGCTAATTATTAAATAATTAAAACAAATATTTAATAGAGAGTGGATGAAAATGAGAAATAATTAAATAATAAAAAACCATTATTTAATTATAAGGGAGAGGAAAATGATAAAATAATTAAATAAATAATAATTTATTTAATTAGAGAGGGAAAAAGGATAATTAGTGATGTAATTTAAATAGAATTGATATTTATTTAAATTATTCAATGAGGAAGGATAAAGTGAATTAATTAAACAATTAATAATTATTTAGTTAATATAAGAATTATAACATTAGGGGATAATTAAATAATTAAAATTATTTAATTATGCTAGGAAGAAGGTGAATTAATGATAAAATTTTGCTTGTAGGCTCAAAATTTTTTTTAGTGTCTTCATTTTTCCCCTCTTTGGAGTAATGTGATTTAGAGCATTGTGTCAAAGAATAACTCCAAAAATTCAGCTCAGGATATGCCCCAGTGTGCCCTAGTAGATGCAGGATAGGATTTTTCCCCCTCAAGGAAATTGACAATTTTTTGAAAAATTCCAAAAAAAATTCTAACTTTACCGTTAAGCTAATTTGATGGGAGCAAATGCATTGGTGATGAAAAACTAGGCTCAAAAGTCGATCTAGGGATGAATGGATGGGATGTTAGTATGAAGGAAAAATAGCAATGAGGAATGAAATGAAAGACAAAAAATAGATGAATTGGGACTTGTTATCTTGAAATCTTGCTAACAGATGATCAAGCTCTTATTTGATTGTATAATTATCATCATAGAAATTATTATGGAAATGGATGAAGAACACCAAGATATGACATAGACCAAGGTGTGATATTTTATCCCTTGCAAGACAGACAAAACAAACAAGTAGTGCCATGAAATAGACTAGTACCCACAAAACCTTGTTGGAACATGTGAGGAAATAACCACAAAGCATGTTGATCCTAACACAAGAACGTGTTATATTTAGCTTTACCTTGAATAGGATATTTTGATTATTCCAACTGGAAATTCAAACACACACAAGGAACCAAGTTGCCCTAGTCACATTGCCAAGACAAACCAAAAACATAAATTAAAGAGAAAAAGTTCATGATCCATCATCACTCCTCTAAATCCTTCTTGGGACATCCTTTAGGGGTATAGTAAGATGATTGAAGATAAATCGATAAAAATATAAAACGAACTCGACCAACAAAGACAACAACCATTTAGATCATTTGCCAATGATTTTTTGTATGATCAGGTTCTAGATAATGATAGTATCTAGTTTCAGGAATGGTACACCTTGTATAAGACCAATGATGGATTGAGTTTGGTTTTAAGAGTACAACCTATATAAAAAAGTTGATAGGTTGGATAGCTAAAGTCTAGTTTCAGAGATGTGGCATGTTGTATAAGATGTTTAGTCTAGTTTTAACAATACAACACTCCATACAAGACTGTTTGATAGCTGATAAGTATTTTTGATTTCTTATAGTTCAATGGTTGATGTTTGATTGTTTTGATAGGTACCTGTATTTAGGCAAGTTATCTATTTAGTTAAAGATTGATTGGATAGTTTTCTCGTTACTTCAGGATTTTGATAAGCCCAATTCTTTTGTTTGATAATTGCTTGTGTCTACTAAAAATGTCAACCTTAGCAAGGGATAGTTTATTATGAGATGGATGAAGACCTTGTTATGAAAAACCCTAAGGGACTAACCTAATGCCTTGGGAATCATTAATGATGTCCTTTCCTACATAAAGTGTAGAGAAGTTCGACCACTTGGACCATGGATGGTTTATTATGAAGATGCAATTATGGATGGACTTGACAATTTATTATGACAAAACCTAAAGGACTTACCTAAGCCTCGGGGGCTCATCTATGATGGCCTTGCCTATGTGAAGTCACATAGGCAATGTAGCTTGACCACTTGGACTGACATAAACTCTATTTTTGAAATTTTTGACACTTTTTGATGTTTTTTTGGATTTTGATGCTTTTTTTTTTGGATTTTGATGCTTTTTACTTTTTATTTTTATTTTGATGTTTTCTATGTTTTTGGATTTTCTTGATGTGTTTTGAAGTGCTGAACCATGTCTAGGATCCCATATGAAACCCAAGTTTAGGAATTTCCCTCAGTGAAGTATATGACCAATTTATTATGGACGAAGAGTTGGATGGACAAAAAATTATTATAGATGGAGATGAAAAGCACAAGATTCCAAATGTTGATGATTATCATAATATGAGAGGGATGACTAAGCCTTATTATGGTCAAGATGGAGAGGTAAAATTTTATTATGGAGTGGGATGCGTGTGATAGACCATGGATGGAAGTGAAAAATCAAATAGAATGATAGTAGACTACGAAGAAAAGATCGGCTACACATGGTGCCTGTTTTCTAGGTTTTCACCATAATACTTATCCAAAGCGCCATTGAAGTGGTTTTCAATATTGGATAGATTATTTCTCTTTACTATATTTTTAATTTTTTTTATGTCACCAAGATGCCTTTTTTCCAAGTTTTCATTAGGGTGATTTTTTTTTTTGTATTTTCACTTTTTGATGGGATTCTCTGAAAGCTAGGTATAGTACTTGCGAAGGTGCATGCTATTGATAGGCTCTATTAGTAGTTAACCTTTAGGAGTAGAGAGTTGATAAGTGACATATCTATATGTTGTAGTTATGATGTAAGGACCAAATAGTTAGGTGCATATCTGGACAACCATGCCAAATGAAATAATATGATTTGAAAAAAGGGTGTGAATGATGGATAGGAAGGATGACTGATGTGGTAGATGAAGGGAGCTAGGGTATGATTCCTAACATCCACACTACATGGGTCATTAGGCTTCACACGAAAATGAGTTTGGGAAATCAATAAGTTACAACACGTGAAGGGGGCATCCTCAAAGGTCCATCAAGAAACATCACCAAGGGAGACAAACTGATATGATGGGTGTGTAGAAATGGGTGGATTTGGTAGAGTGTATGAATTGGGTGAAGATGATGAAGATGGAGACTCAGGATCAACAAGCTCATCTTTTGATATTTTTCTTTGATGAATGCCCCTAGTTATTTTGGTTAAGAGGCATAATTGGAGATCAATTTTTTCTTACTTTCATTCTTGAATTTTATTTTTATCTTTTATTTTTCCAATAGCTTTTGATTTTTATTAAAGGAATTTTCTTGATCTCTTTTTCTTTGTATGCTTTCTTTTGATTTTGAATCTCCATTTGAAAAAGGAACTTTCCCTTTTAATTTTTGAGTTATATCCTTATTATTTTCTTGAGGTGATACTTTTTGATCATTGTCTGTGAGGTGGATGAGCGTGGGTGAGATGGATGAGATAGATGAAGTGGCGAGAATGTGTGGTTCATAAAAAAGGTTGGAAATGCACTCAATGGATTCTTTGTGACTATCCTTTTTGGAATTGTTAACATCATATGTGGATTGCACATCCTTAATGAGGTGGCAAGAAGGCTTATCAGAGGCAACAGTAGGGGATGCATACCCTAACTCAAGATGGTCAAAATGGAAGGGTGATAGCTTGGAAGATGGAATAGGGGGAAGAGGATCATGATATGGAAAGTGAAGATCTTGAATATCCTCAATAGGATCATGAGCAAAGAGTGAATTATCATAAATTTCATGATAAAACATGGGATTATCATAGGTCTAAAAGGATTGGGATGGAGTGGATATGGTAAGGACTAAAGAATCTTTAGGTTCCCAAAAGTTTTCCATCCTAGCATGGCCATTTGTTTGCATATTATCACAAAGATCTAGAGTTGACTTAACATCATCCTTATGGGTTTGGACATTCGTAGCAACATTAACATCTTCACTTGCCAGCTCAGGTGATGCAAATAGCTTCCTAATATAAAATGAACTATCAATATGATACTCTCCATGTACTTATTCCTTAATTTGGATTTTACCTTCGAGAAGGGGAATTAATGGAGTAGAAGATGTGGATAATGAGGAAGGATCAATGTAATGTGAGGAGGTGGATGTGGAATATTCTTGATTGATAAGAAATTGGTTTTAGTGGTCCCTTTGAAATTACTATAATATTAGAAGGGGTTGGGATGCTTGGTATAGTGATTTTAGTGCTGTTGTATGGAAACTTAAGGAATTGATGGTATGTGGAAGGTCCAAGTTCCCTCATGGCGTGAATCCATGGGCGACCAAGGAGAATATTGTATGGTAAGTCCAAATCCAAGACTTGGAATATCATGTTTTGAATATCAGGTCCAAATCTTACATGAAGTGTGATTATACCCTTGGATGAGTGCTAGACATCATCATAAGCCTTGATGATGATTTTCATAGACTCGTTTATACAAGCTTCAGAGAATCCCAATATCATGACCAATTTTAGGGTACATATATTCAAACCTGCTCCACCATCTACCAAGACTCATTTGATTTTGTGTTTATTAATGTATACCTCAAGGTGCAATGGATCATTAATGGTTTGGTTGTTGTGTAGGAAAATCTTACTTGAAAAATGTGATATGATGGGTTGTAGCTAATTACCCTACCATGGCTTGAAATTGGTTAACATTTAGGTTAGTGAGAACATATGTTTCTTGCAAACCCCAATCTAGAATAGCCTTATGTTTAGGGGATATACAAAGTAACTCAAGAATGGATATTTGCATAGGAGTCCTACCAAGGTGGTATAGGAGATCATATTGAGTCGTCTGTGGTGGATTAGAAGGAAACCCTTGCAAGGTCACTTTAACTTTGTGAGTGGTAATGACAAATTTTGAATTTTTACTGATGGTAATGGTAGCGACATGGTTATCAAATGCCTGGATGTGATTGATGGTATAGTCATATGAAACATTGGTATAATTGGCATTGTTATTGGTATTGTTCCTTGAAGTAGAATCTTTTCCCTTTCCATGGTCTTGTAGGAGATTCTTGAATATGATATGGTCAGTATTTATCTTTCCTTGTGAATTATCCACCGATATGCCAACTTGTTCAATAAGGTCCTGGATATGATCTTTAAGTCTCCAACATGATGATGTTTTATGTCCCTTCATATGATGGTACTCACAAAATTCATTATCATTCCACCAAACTGGTTTGACTAGTGTTGGTTCATATGGTTTAATATTTTGGAAGTTGAATGACATTGGATTGTAAGAGTTTCTTTAGGACTGATTCAATGGGTTCCCCTAAGGGTGTGTATGTTCGTTTTGGCATGTTTTATTGTGAGGGATGTCTACGTTATTGATTGTTTTGGACTATGTTTGTCATTTGGTCTTGACTTGGTGTTGGATTATTTTGTGTGGAATGACATTTAAGGTGAATGGTGAGGTGAACCTTGTTAACCATTTTAGCATTGACTACCACATCATTGGTGGCATTTTTGTTTCTAGACCAGAAATTATCCTTTTCATTAGGATTGTTTTGGTTTTCTTTGAAGATCTTGACTAGTCCTTTTGCAACAAGAGATTTCTCAATAGAGAATCCTTTTCCATGGCATCCTCAAATGTGTTGCAACAATGGGTTTAAAGTTGAACCATAAATTTTGTGTCGAGGTTTTCTAAAATGATGGGGACCAACTATTTTTCTAGTATGTGATAAGGACATTTGTTGGAAATAGTTCACCACCTTTGATAAAATGGTATAAGTGACTCCCCTTCCTTTTGTTTGGTTGTACATAATTTTTCTAGGGTCATGTCACTTTCAATGTTATAGGAAAATTGAGTGATAAACATGTTAGCTAGTTCATTCCATGTTCTTATCTGAGGAAGATGTGTGAACTAGTCTAGAGCTTGCCTTGAAAGGCTACGTGGAAATAATTTCATCAAGTATGTAGGCTCAAAACCAATGTCCATACATGAAATATTAAACTTCCTTATGTGTTCTACTGGAAATCCTTTCCCCTTATACTTGTTAAAGCTTGGAATGTTGAAGTGTGGTGGGAAAGGTGGCATATACATGCTTATATCAAAGGAATAAGGACATAGTTCCTCCATTGAGTATATTTTCTTTGTTGTATCCACTTGTATGTTTTCCATTTGTTGTTGCTTGCATTTATTACACAAAATTTTCCATGGGTGATGGTGATATGTTTGATTGACTTTGCACAAGAGGGTTGGTGTTGGTGTTAAGAGTGCTAAGATGGTTGTATAATGGATTTTGGTTTTGAAAGTTGGATGTAAATGTTGGATTTGGATTGGTGTTTTTTTGCAAAGGATTTTTATTGTCTTGTTGGAAGTGAGATGTGAAAATGGTACTAGTATTGGTATTGGTATTGGTTTGATGTTGTGATGGATTTGGGTTGATATGTTGAGTTTGTGTTATGAAATTGGTTTTTGGGGTGACATGTTATTGTGATGGAGGTTGGTTGGTGTTCAAGTTTGACCCAAAATACATGTTGATGTTTGGTGTAGTGTTGGTCATTTCGGTTTGCACTATTGATGTGACAATGTGAATCCTTCTTTTTTACTTGGTGGGTTTGGGTTTTGATCTGTGTTTGTGTTGGTGGATGGTGGGGTAGTTTGGGTGGATGTTGTGCTAAATGGATTTGTAAAAGTCATACCCAGGGTACTAGAGGATGAAGCAAATGGATTATTAATGTTAGAGTTGGTCCTTGAGATGTTGCATGTGTTCTTTTGGTCCCAAATGTTGGAGGAGAGGGGATGTTTGTAGCTGTCACATTATGTGTTGTTCCCCAAGTGGCAAACTAGTAAACATTTGTTGTGAAGATGATTGACCTTGTTGAAATATGTTGTGACCAATACCTTGAGTTTATTTTTTCTATAATTGTGGAAGTTTCAAAATCAAAGGGGAGCTTAGCACCTTTCCTGGAAAGTGCAAGAAAAAATTTATTAGGATCCACATTGACTAGTTCCTCTACAATTCACACTATCTTAGGATCTTGGGAGGCTTATTCAATTTCCTCAAGTGTTAGACTTTGGTTAACCTCCTTCAATGTAAAATTTTCAAATAGATTTAAAATTTCACTTTGTGTTGGTTGAGGTTGGTTTGATGTTGGCCCAAAGTTCATGTTGCTAGTTGTATTGACATAGGGGCCATATGAGTTATCCATTTATTTTCATTTCCTTTGTGACCTAGTGAAGACCATATAAGACTTGTGACCTTTTGATGTTGAGACTTTTGGAAAATATGCAACTAAGATGAAATGCAACCTAAGGATGAAAACAAAAGATAATGACACTATACTATGTTTTGGATTTTTTGGACTATAAGGATGACAATAAAAACTACATCCAAGTTTTTGATATGCAATAATGGCGATGAAGATATGATTATTATTGGGATGCAAAGTGATAATAGAACTATGACTATGACTATGCTTTGATTGGGTATGCAACCTTGATCCTTAAAAGAGGATGATAAGCACACTATGATGAACCAAAGTAACAAATCTAAATGTCAAGGCCTCAAGAGGATAAACCAATATGATGATGGTGATGATGATGATGATGATGATGATGATTGATAAAAAGTGAACTTGAACTAGACACATGAGTTGTAGGCCCAACATAAAGATAGGATATATGAGAGGTATGATAAGTTCAAGACACCTAAAAATGAAACTAATAGTCTTCCTAATAGTATGATAAGCTTCCTAATCTCAAGACTCAAAGATGATGTTGAAATGAAGCTAACATGTAGTATATGTAAACTAGGACTATGCAAGATGACCTATGGTGAATGATGAAATTGTTGCAAATTGGAAGGTTTTCATTGATGTCAACAATGGAATTAGGATGAATTTTAGTGTTATACATTATTTTAGGTCTCAAAAACGCAGGTTGTAAACCTTGAGAGGGTTCCAAGATCTTTGTGAATGCTTTTGGCTAATGACTGGGGATAATTGATATGTTTAAAATCCCCTCGCACTTTAGGCTCTACTAGACCTAGGCAAGTGTACCTATATGATAGATCATATTTGAAAGTTATATGTGTAATCTCTAATTTGGGAAATTTATTCACAATGGCACGTAGAAGTGAAATAGATTCTAGGCTAATAACTAATAACTACTGTAGATGTTTTGAAGGTTGGATGTATGAACAAAGTTTGGATAGTGTATTGCTAAAATGAATATGACTAGTGCCTAATCCTATTGGGTAAACAAAGTTGAGATATAAATGATATATGGATCCTTTCTCTTAGTTTAACTCTAATTGTTTGACACTTATAGATGCTTATAGCTTGTATAAGCGTGCAACTTTGTCAGCTATTTAGATCTTCTTACAAATCTTAGTGATATCCCCCTAAGTTACTATAAATTTTTGAAAGGATTTTAATTCTAATGTGAAGGAAACCAATCAAGATAATCAATTTAAAATGACTTTAATCCTAGGTAGGAGCCTATTAAAGATGATCTCTTAAGAGGAATTTAATTCTATACCATAGAAACCAATCAAAAAAATCACAAAAATACAGTAAATGTGTATTGACAAGTTAAATATATTTTGATATACTTAATTTGAATAACTTAGATAGACCACTCTAGAGATAGCCAACTAACATGTATGAATTGAAATTAATAGAATAGTTGAACACTAGAAATTGGGCCACCAATTCAAATTTTCTCCTCTATTATATTTCTTCAAAAGATAATTTGCTACATATCAAAATTATTTTATATGTTTATGTAAAATGATGCTCCTACTGAGAATCTATCCTACTACTATGATGCTCCTAATCTAACTATATTTTAAAATTTGGCCTTGGTTTCCCGTATATACAAGAAGCTACAAGCTTCAGGCATTTAAATAAAATGCTGCAATGTTTCATTATTAAAATCCTAACAACTATATTAGACATAAACATGAAAAAACTAAGTCCACAACAATATGTGATGCACCACGATTTGTTAGTCTTCATCAGGTACTCATGATCACTTATGATCTACCCAAGGTCCATACTCCATGATAACAAATCAAACATTGTGAGACTTTGAAAACCCCTGCTTCTCACTTTGTTCGAGCGATAAATAAATCAACCTTAGAAAAGTGCTTGATATATCCTATTTTAGCATAAGTATCAATGTTGTTAATGATATATTTCATGGCATATTCAAGAGTAAAAATCTCTTCCAATTGTATATGTACCTCCTCTATCACCCTTTGTTCATCATTGATTTCATCAAGGGCCACTGGTAAGTATTGAGAGATTTCATCTGTCCATACATCTTGTTCCTTCAACTCTCCTTCATCATCGAAGAAATTCGGTAAAGCCATACTCAAAGATTGGTTGAAATCACTAAGTTCTTGCATCAGTTTGGTGTGAAGTTTGTCATGCATATCCATTAGTTCTTTATATTTCTAGAACACTTTCTCACAATATTCTCTTTGGCTTCTATTTGTTCTTTTATTTCTTTCATTCTATAGTATATTCTATTGTGTTCTTTGTAAGATGTAATTTTTTTGCTATGGATCACCTAAACCTTATCAATTTTCTTTATCACCTTGTGAAATATCTTCCTTATCAACTTTGAAGCCATTTCAAATTTAGTATTCTTTAACTTCTTTCCCAATTCCTCATATTTATGTTGAATTATTTCATTCTTTCACTTCCAATATGTGCTTTCAGACATAGCTTTGAGTACCTTTCTCTCAAAATACACCAATGGAGAAAAGAGTTATGAGGAAGATGGTAATTTAGCTCTATAATTAGTCACTTCTTACTTTAACCTCTTGATTTAAGAAGTAAGGATCTTATTATCTCTTATCAGTTTTTCAATTTTCTGCTTTGGTGAACATAGCAACATTAACATTCAATTCGGCTGTCTCAAGAGGATTTGTATCTCCTACTCATTATACCAAAAGGTGGCCAAAGATTTGATTGGGCTCATAAATAAGTGTGAGCCTTGTCCTTGGTGGGTATAGAGCCTAGATCTGTAGAGTAGCATTATTTGGATTATATCCTGATCTAGTATAAATCTTTTCGCTAGCTTCATATTTCAGATGCAAGGTTTTATTTTCCCTCCTCATGCAACTATCAAAAACTATATAGCCGAACTAATGTCCCATCCTGGTAGAAGCATGACCCCAACCTCCTATAGAAGCTCTCATCCTCTTTTAGGGGCGATATTTTCCATCTCCTTATCAACTTCCTTTTGTATTTATTTTAGAGCATCAACCTCTTGCTTCAAACTAACTTCCTTTTGAACTGAGAAGATAACATATACAAATGCCTGGTTTGAGTTCCGGTGAAGCTCATAAATCAAGTTCTGAACTTTCTGTCAGACTCTGCACTTTGCTTCTCCTCTGTCACCAAATCCTCTTTTGTACCAGCAAAATTCTCACAGTTGATCTTCTGATATTCGCACACCCAACTTCTCTACCCTACAACTACTCTCATATATCTAATGCACACAAAATGAATTGCCCAAACTTGCATAAATACCCGCTAGCAAGAATTCAAACACTATATGTCGACTTCACACAAAATATAATATTCTCCACAAGTCGGCTCAAATCATAAACAATTTTTTATGCTCACCCACACACATTAGCCAAACCATAGCTAGGACCCAAAACAAAATTATCAAACATAGAAACAATTAAACAATCATCTCTTATACATCTGCAACATTCTTCATTGATTAGGTTAGCCACAATGAGCAAATAAAAAGAAAATCATTCTGTCGAATCTCCTTAAGTATCATACACTGATTAATGCAACATCACAAAACTTACCAATAAGGTAACAAACATGCTTAAAAAACTATCCTGGGGATCCACAACACAAAATGATGATCCAGTGAGGCATACAAATTGACATATTAACTAGATACCTTGTTCTTCATGTTCTCTGCTGGTAATACTCTGTACTTCACTTTATCTATCGGTATGACTAGATTCTAATTTGTTGACTGAACTAATGACTTCATTTTCCATCAATGAAAACACTAGAAGCCATGCCTCAACAATCTCCACAAGCCATATGCCAACAATCTCCCCCTTTGGCATTGATGGCAACACTTAGTGAAAAATGACTAAGTGTCAAAACCAAAACTCAAAAATTTCAAAACACAACGAAACATTGCTCCCTCTTAGGATGTCAAGGCATTTTTCATTGGGTTCTCTCTCCCTTTGACATCAATGACAAAAATTTACTACTTTCTCTCCCCCTTTTATAATATTTTTACTGCACTCTCTCCTTCTTTTGCTAAAACAAAATTTTACTGTTCTCTCTCTCCCCTTTGCTAATTAGAAATTTGATCAAAATTTGAAAAGCTACAATTGCTAATAAGTCAGAAAATTATTTTATGCTTATCTTTCATCTCTAGAAGGAATTTCTTCCAAGTATCTACAACAATCCGAATAATGATTATCAAATTGTTGTTTTTTGATGTTTGGTTGATGATTTGTTTGAGGGATTTTAGAATTGTAATTGCTTATTCCAACTTCTCTCCTTTCCTCAAAACTTAAATCAGTTGCTCCAATCTACATTTAGTTTGACCCTTCACTTTCTAGAAGGTGTCTACAAGAGTATTTCTGGAAAAGTGAACTTTTGCATGCTCAGAATGCAATTATTGAATTCTTTTCTTTACTACACCATCCATGTCTTGAGACATACTGTAATCTTGGCCAATTTTATTCAACTCACTTTCAATATGCTCTAGCTTGTCCTTGTATTTCCCAACAACATGAGGTCACCAAAGACAATAATTGTAAATGTTATTAGCTGAATTTATGCACTGCCTCAACACATTCATTTTCTTCTTTAATTTTGTGAGGGATAGCCTAAACTTCTCTTTCAAATGTAAAATTATTTCTTCCTCTTTCTTGTCCTAAGATTTAGAGGCCATAGCTTCCTTAATACATTCAATCAACTCTTCTGGGAATACATTCACCAAACTTTCCAAATCAATTTTATTTTGCACAAAATATCTTCCTAGAGTAATATCAATCAGATCCTGCTCATATGAGGGTCTACCTAACATGTCAACAATCTTCTGCATTCCATCTTTCTCCTGAACTATCTGTAGTAACTTTGTTTTGAATAAAGTTCCTTCTCCTTCATTTCCTTCAGCCATTATTTCATCTAGTTCATCCGATTCTGATTCATCTCTTGGGGTTTATTCATCGGAGTCTTCATCAAGTATATCCACAATTATTTGTTCCTTGCCTTTTCCTTCCAATTTAGGGGACTTGTGTGTTGGAGGAGTGTTATCAACAAACTCAATTGTTCTTTTTTGCTTCCTTTCCATCTTACCAAAAGACGATCCAACTTAAACTGTTTTTACCAGAGGAGAGATACCAACTACTCCAAACTTTCCTAGCAACTCTCTAAAAAAGTTTGCATAAGCTTGCTCACAATTTTCTAGAGTATTGAAATGCTTAAATATTTGCTTATAGACCGGTTCACTCTCCTTCCATACCACATTATCATTTAGAGGAAAGCAATTCATAAAATACATCATGATACATATGATCAAAGTACCAAACCTGAAAGAATAATTTGCATCCATTGTCAATTGCACATTTTCCATTAATTGATCTTTCAACAAACTATACAAGTCAAAGTATTGGTTCTCCTTTATCATCTTATGCAAAATGTAAACTGCACCTGCCGAGGTTGGTCCTTCCCTATTTTTGAAGAAAATTTTGTATGAAATTCCATATGCAATATACCTTGTTAATGGATCTTTTATCGTCAAAATTATGAGAGTCCTCTGATCTCCTATTACACTGGTTAGGGTTTCAACTTCAATGTTCTAAATCGACTTCTTTTTCGGAATATCCCGACATTGCATAACCCTATTAAATTTCTAATCACATCCTTTGAAATAAGATAGGGTTTATCCAAGGTTAAGATGTCTTCATTTAATCTATTCAAGATAAACCTAACCACTTCTACATTGTGAAAATAAGAAAATTCATTCTAAATGTCCAAACTCCTATGTTTCACACCTTCGAGCCACTTCAATTTATTAGCTAGAAACATATTTCATGCATCCTTGATCTTCCTACTACTATATTCATCCAAATTCATTGTTCCTTTGATTTGTTTCATCTTACTTTCTGTACTGAACAAGTTCTATCGAGCACCAAAAATTATAAATTCTACAAATAGCTAAAATACCGGATGAATTTTCCATTGAATCGACTTGAATCCTTCGAAGTTCTGCTATAGAGGCTCTTTCACTATTCTTATTCAATCGAAAGTGACAAATGAGGGTTCCAAATACCCTTTTATAACTTGCACACCTAACTTTTTACAGCATTAAATTTTCTACCCTAGGAGTTCTGGTTACTTTGCTTGCATAGACAACAACAGAAGAATCCATTTGTAGACCTTCTAGATCTCAACTTACTGAACAAGTGGTCATAGATACATTTGTTGACTATTGGCACAACTACTGTTAGGGTTAGAGATGACAGATATCTAACAATTAAATGTAGATTCAATTAATAAACAGAGAAACTAAAACACACACAAATTAAATCATAACACAGAAATTTAACGTGGTTCACCCAATCTGGGCTACATCCACCAAACCGCAGCCATCCAATACTTTTATTATCTAGTGTAAAACCTATTACAATCTTGCAAATAATCATTTTTTTCATCATTTAGTAATACCCATCCAAACCCCTTTTTAACAAGCTTAGAAGCTTCCAGATTTTTGGGTTCTACAAAATCAGATTTTTATTTTTTTCATTGATTTTTCCCTTTTTTGGTGATCACGTGAAAAAGTAGGATAGGGGCCGGGGTGTATAGTAAACCATGGGCTATACAGTATAGCATGATCAGTCACCACATACCAACAATCTCCCACTTGGAGACTGATCAGGCTCCATACCAACACAATCTCCCACTTGGAGACTGATCCTAGACGACACTACTGCAATTACAGCTCCCACTGGAAATAAGTACCTTGGACCCTGCTGCTCTGTTATACTTGAATTCAACCTTGAAGACCATCTGAAGCTGAAGAAGAGCTCAGATTCTCCCTTGTCACTACCTTCGTAAACATATCCGCTGGATTGACATCTGTATGTATCTTGTCTAGCTTAACCTGTCCATCCTCCAACACTGACCGAATGAAATGATATCTCAACTGGATGTGTTTTGTTTTAGAATGCAGAGCAGAATTCTTTGCAAGATGTATAGCACTCTGGCTGTCTATAAACAAGTAATTTCCAGCCTGTTGTTTTCCCAACTCATCCATGAAAAGTTACAGCCATATCATCTCCTTTGCTGCCTCTGTTGCAGCAACATACTCTGCCTCTGTGGTGGATAAAGCAACCACCTTCTGCAATCGAGAAATCCAACTCACTGCTGTCCCACCAACTGTAAATACATAACCTATGGTACTCCACCTGGTATCTATATCCCCTACTAAATCTGAGTCAACATAGCCTTTTAAATCAGTATTAGAGCCCCCAAAACATAAACAATTATTGGATGTACCTCTCAAATACCTGAGAATCCATTTTACCGCATTCTAATGCTCAACTCTGGGATGACTCAAATACCTGCTAACAACTCCTACACATGTGCAATATCTGGTCTCGTGCATACCATGGCATACATTAGACTGCCTACAACTGAAGCATATGGTACCTTGGACATTTTTTCTTCCTCCTCTTGTTTCTTTGGACACATATCCTTAGTCAATTTAACATGACTAGGCAAAGGTGTGCTGATAGCTTTTGCATTCTCCATATGAAATCTCTACAACACCTTTTCAACATAATTAGCTTGAGATAAAAACAATTTTCTATTTTTCCTATCTCTACAAATTTTCATACCAAGGATTTGTTTTGCTGCCCCCAAATCCTTCATAGCAAAAGAATTTGCTAACTGTTGTTTTAACTCACTTATGTGATCCATGTTAGACCCAACTACAAGCATGTCATCAACATATAAACATAAAATAATGTAGCTGTCATTATCCAACCTCTTAAAATAAACACAATGGTCAGAATTACACCGACTATAGCCTTGCTCAGCCATAAAACTATCAAATTTTAAGTACCATTGCTGAGGTGCTTGCTTCAAGCCATATACTTAGCTTTTCTTCAATCTGCACACTAGTTTCTCCTTACCTTTGACCTCAAATCCTTGTGGCTAGTCCATATATATTTCCTCTTCCAAATCACCATGGAGAAAGGTTGTTTTAACATCAAGCTATTCTAAATGCAAATCTTCAGCAGCCACAATACTTAAAACAATACGAATAGAAGTCATTTTAACAACAGGAGAAAAAATCTCATCAAAATCAATACCCTTTTTCTGTGCAAATCCCTTTACAACTAATCTGGCTTTAAATCTCTTCTTACCTCCATCCTCCTCTTTTAGCCTATAAATCCATTTGTTTGGTAAAGCCTTTTTACCTACAGGCAACTTGCATAATTCCCAAGTCTGGTTTTTCAACAAGGAGTCCATTTCTTCTTCCATTCCATGCTCCCACTGAACCTTGGTATCCACCTGCATAGCTTCATCATAATATTCTGGCTCATCAACATCAGTTAACAAAATAGTATACAAAGAGGGAGAGAATCTTTCTGGAGGTCTACTTATCCTTGAAGATCGTCTAACAGGAGTTTGTGGTATTTGTTGTTGTTGTTGTTGCCCAACATGAGGAACCTTTGAAACATCATTGTTTGGAATATCATCCAACACTGCATAATCATTTTCTTTCTTCTCATTCTGCAGCAACAGATCTTTGTACAATACTTTCTCATTGAATATGACATCCCTGCTTCTCACAATTTTCTGATTTTCAAAATCCCAAAGCCTATAACCAAATTCATCAATGCCATATCCAACAAATACACATTTCTTTGATTTTGCATCAAGCTTGGTTTTATTTTCAGAATCTACATGTGCAAATGCTTCACAACTGAAGGTTTTGAGAAAAGAATAACTCACCTTCTTACCTTTCCATGCTTCCTCTGGAATACCACAACCTAAAGGATTAGAGGGACCTCTATTAATTAAATAAACAACAGTGTTTATAGTCTCTGCCCACAATTTTAAAGGTAGCCTAGCATGCAATCTCATGGTCCATGCACGCTCCATTATTATTTTATTCATGCGTTCAGCCACTCCATTTTCCTGTGGAGTCCTTGGAACCATTTTCTGTCTACGAATACCATTAGAGGAACAATAATCTTCAAACTCTTTGCTGCAATACTCACCACCATTATCAGATCTAAGACATTTTATCTTTTTCTGTAACAATTAAAGTAGAAGGAACAATATGACTTGTACAAAGATATAAGGTGCCTACTTTCACACCTTTTGCTACCACTAAGGCACCCTTTGTGACCCTCCATTTTTATCACTAAAAAGTAACAACACAACCTTCATCATCTAGTTGCCCTGCTGAAATTAAATTTCTGCTTAACTTTGGAACATGCCTTACCTCACGTAGTAGCCAATGATTCCCATTCTGCAACTTAATCTTGATTCTTCCCTTTCCAACAATCTGACAGGGTTATCTCCTAAATAAACCAGCCCAAAATCCCCTTGGACATAATCAAGAAAATAACTTCTATGGGGGGTAGCATGAAATGAAGCCCCTGAATCTAACACCCAAGAATCATCAGCATTATCAAGGGAAAGAATCAAAGCATCCTCATCAGATTTATTACTTACCACATTTGCCTCTTTACTTCCTTCCTTTTTGTCTCCTTTACTTTTCTGAGACCAACAATCTTTCTTCAAATGACCCGGCTTACCATAGTACCAACAATCCTTTTTGTTTCTAGATTGGGACCTTCTGTCCTTTGATTTTCCTTGTGACTTCCCATGATTTTGAAATCATTTCCTCTCTCCTTTGTTCTGCCCTTGCTTTCTGCATTCAAAACACTACCTAATGTGGATGTTCCACCTGAGCTTTTCCTACAAATTTCCTCGCTCAAAATAACACCAACAACATCATCAAACTTCAATGTATTTGAACCAGAAATAGAATTGCTAACAGCCATTACCAAGCTATTTTAGCTTTCAGGCAAAGAACACAGAATCAAAAGAGCCCTAACTTCTTCATCAAAGTTTACTTTTATAGAAGTTAATTGACTGGTGACCGTATTAAACTCATTCAAATGATCAAGAACTGACCCACCTTCTACCATTTTCATATTAAATAAACGCTTCATAAGAAATACCTTATTCGAAGCAAAAGGCTTTTCATATAACTTTGCCAGGGTTTCCATCAACTCTTGAGTTGTCTTTGCTGTTGTAATATTGAATGCCACTGATTGTGCCAGGCATAGACGAATACTGCCAAGAGCCTTTCTATCTAATATCTCCCAGTCCTTATCTGACATTGCTGTGGGTTTCTTGGTTTTCCCTTCCAATGGCCACCATAAATCCTTCTGATAGAGATATTCCTCCATCTGCATCTTCCATAATTGATAGTTCTTCCCGTTAGACTTCTCAACCTTCTTACCCTCATCTGCCATTGCTCCCACTCAACCGTGAGACTCTCACTTAGCTATGAGACCTTCCTACAGATGATAATCGAAACACAACCCACTCTGATACCACTTGTTAGGGTTAGAGATGGCAGATATCTAACAATTAAATACAGATTTAATTAATAAATAGAGAAACTAAAACACACACAGATTAAATCATAACATAGAAATTTAACATGGTTCACCCAATCTGGGCTACATCCACCAAACTGTAGCCATCCAATACTTTTATTATCCAGTGTAAAACCTATTACAATCTTGCAAATAATCACACTTTTCATCATACAGTAATACCCATCTGAACCCCTTTTTAACAAGCTTAGAAGCTTCCAAATTTTTGGGTTCTACAAAATCAGATTTTTCTTTTTTTCATTGATTTTTCCCTTTTTCGGTGATCACGTGAAAAAGTAGGATTTGGGGTGTACAGTAAACCATGGGCTATATAGTATAGCATGATCAGTCGCCACACACCAACAACTACTGACAATTTCCTGCATTCCAATGCTGACTACTAATAGGGGGACAGAGATTTTTTCTTGAAAAACTACCCCTAGGCCAATGGCCTGAAATCAATTTCTGGAAGAATTACTGGAGGGATTACTGGAGGCATCTTTTGGTATGGGCTTACCAGATTCACTCTTCTTTATCCATGTTTTCTTCATTTGATCTCTTATTTCTTCCACAGTCACTTTTCCTTTTCCTTTGTCATCTTTTTGTGAATTTCTTCCTTGATATGCCGAACCTCTTCTATCCATGTTTTTGTTCCTGCAGAATCTTGCAATGTGACCAAATCTGTTGCAGTTGTAACACATTGGATTTCTTTGTCTAGACCATTCATTCCATTGGTTTCCCCTTGATCTGCATTGATTAGCACCATGTCCAAATCTTCGACAGATGTAGCATTTAACATTCCTTATACTGACAGACATACTTCTGCATTCAATTGACTTATGACCAAACTTATTACACTAAAGCACTGACCGAGAAATGATGGACTACTTGAATTTACTTTTTTTCTACACTAAGAAGCCATATGACCAAATTTATCACAAGCAAATCAATAACCATTAAACTTTTGAGCATTGGGTTGTCTTATGAGATACCTTCTGCCTTTGTTCATTTGATTTCTTTTTCTGGGATCCTTGTGTTCATATCTAGAGCTTTCTTCCTTCTCATATCCAAGAATTCACTTATCATTTGCATCCTTTTGTCCTTTAGTCATCTCATCAAGCTTAGCAAAACTGATTCTAAACTTCTCCTTGTATTCATTTGCTCTAGAGAGTTCATCTCTGAGACTAACTATCTTTCAAGCTCTTGTTCATTATTTCTGGATTGTTGCAATTCAATCTCTAGCTGAATGAATCCACTATTTACTCTACTACATTCTTCAAATTTTAATTTTAAAGATTGTACTAGATTCTCCTCATTCTTCTTCCTTTCTTCAATCTCCTTAGTTAGCTTCATCGCCACATATTCCATCTCAAGCTTTAGAGTAGCATTGTCCCTAGCAAGCTTTTCACATTCTTCAGTGATTTCTTTTAGGGTCTGATTTAGGTGAATATCTTCCAAGCTTTTATTTTATTTCTACTTCAGCTGATCACAAAGTTCCTTTAATGATTGAATGAATTTTTCAACATCCACAAGATTTGCTTTTAATTCCATGATTTCTACTTTAGATTGATCAAGATCATCAAGTGCCACCATAAGCTACTGTTGAAGACCACCAAAGTCCATTGTACTCCAAGATCCACCTCAAGTTGTTAAACTTTTTGAAGAGGAACGTTGCTCTGATACCAATTGTTGGACTCAAGGAACACTGAGAGGGGGGGTGAATTAGTGTTCCATAAGATTTTAAATTTTGATCCAGACCTTAAACTATCAACAATAATATTTAAATTTCAATATGAATCATAAGCCATTGACAATATTTAAACTAAAATAAACATGCAAGCATATTAAAGAAACAATGAGAACACCATAACACCAAGATTTTTACATGGAAACCCTATTAGGGGAAAAACCATGGTGGAGATTATTCCACAATGTATACTCTATTAAAAGTATGAAGAAAAGGGAATGCACATGCATTCAGGCACACTACCTAGAGCTCACTGCTCAAAATAAGGAAGGCTCACTACCTTACAAAATGTTAGAGATTATAAAAAAATTTGAACTGAGAAGATAACATCTACAAATTCCTGGTTTCAGTTCTGGTGAAGCTCATAAATCAAGTTTTGAACCTTTTGTCAGACTCTACACTTTGCTTCTGCTTTGTCACCAAATCCTCTTCTGTACCAGCAAAATTCTCAGAGCTGATCTTTTGATATTCGTACACCCAACTTCTCTGCCCTACAACTACTCTCATATATATCATGCACACAAAATGAATTTCCTGAACTTGCATAAATACCCGCTAGCAAGAATTCAAACACTATATGTCAGCTTCACACAAAATATAATATTCTCCACAAGTCGGCTCAAATCATAAACAATTTTTGATGCACACCCACACATGTCAGCCAAACCATAGCTAGGACCCAAAACAAAATTATCAAACATAGAAACAATTAAATAATCATCTCTTATACATCCACAACACACTTCATTGATTAGGTCAGCCATGATGAGCAAATAAACATAAAATCATTTTGCCGGATCTCCTTACTTGTACACTGGTTAATGCAACATCACAAAACTTACCAATAAGGTAACATACACACTTAAAAAACTATCCTGGGGATCCACAACACAAAATGATGATCCGATGAGGCATCCAAATCGACATATTAACCGAATACCTTGTTGTTCATGTTCTCTGTCGGTAATACTCTGTACTTCACTTGATTTTCCAGTATGACTAGATTCTGATTTGCGGACTGAACTGATGACTTCAGTTGCCATCAATGACAACACTGGAAGCCATACCTCAACAATCTCCCCAAGCCATATGCCAACAGTTCCTTCCATGTTTAAAACCCTCGTTCTTTTGTAATTTAATCAAATTATGATAAAATCTTCAGTTGAATCTCAGATACTTACTTGAACCAGTGTCACCTTCTCTGAGCTTTTTTCTATTGATAAATCTCACATCATATAATTTTTAGCTCCAATTCATTAATCACACTGAGATCTTACAAGCAAGATATATCAAGATTTGGTTCAAATCAATCAATTATGGTTCATAAATGTCATCCCTACCAACTTGCTTATCGATGGTGGCATTAATTTTAGTTATCTCTTCAAAATATTAACTGATCATTTCATCCAGGTGAGAATTACCTTTTGAATGTGTTGAAGAGACAATGCTTTCACTCTCATCAATAATTGGATCTCGCTTCAATGACCTTGTGCCTTTGTTTCCTTTTCGGAGTTTCGAAGTGACATGTAATTACTTCTCTTCAATATCTTATAGTCTCTTTGAAAACATTCCCTCGGTGTTACCTGGCCACATTCTTTATATTCCTTCTTTTTTTATCAGAATGATAGAAGAGACTTTCATTAGTGTCCTAATATAAACTTGTCTCTTTGACATTTTATTCCCAACTATTTTCGTAGTGTCGACGTGACCTATACATTATTCAGTTCAATAATCCAATGTCTCCTTGAAATTTCCATTCTGTCAGCCATGTCCTAGATTTGATAGTTGTTCATCAATTATTGCATAATAAGTGGTTATGTCCAAGAGATGTTTTTCTATTTCCTGAATGCCAAAAAAATTTGGCATATTTGAAATATTAAGGTTTCTTTGGCATCTTGCAATTTGGTTTATTGGAGATACAAGATATTATTTCCCTTCGAAAAGCTTAGGTGTCTTCGAAATACTCCTTTTCGGGTTGTCGAAGAGACTTTGGAATACGTCCCTTCAAAATATGATACTCTCTTTGACATTTCATGTTAGCTAGTTTCATCGATTTATCAAAGAGACTCAGATGCAACTCTCCCTGAAATGAAAATGTCTCATCAAAATGTGTTTCTAGTGGCAGATTTAGGGAAAGCATGTATTAAGGTTGTGTCCATGGGAAAGGTAAATTTTGAATAATATTTTAATGGAACGAGTTTAGATGGATTATTATTATGACAAGTCTAGGCTTATTATGCAAATGTGATGATTTTTTAGAAATGGTGTGCTGATGGTGTAAATTTAAATGACCATGTTGAGGTGACAAGGACTAGTGTAAAATTGAGGTTAATTTTTGGTTCTAACAATGGCTTCAATTGGGGATGAATGGCCATGAGGTCATTGCAAGAATTAAGAGCTATCTCTAGGAAGTAGACCATGGATGAAATGACAAAACAAAAAGAAAAGGTATCCTATAACTACTGTGCATGGAAAAATATTTCTTTTTAAGAAAATAAATGCTTTAAGAATTGTCAATGCATTGGCAATTCTTGAATTTTTCCTATCATGTTTTGTAGATAGTATGAGTCTTCCCCACACTTGTTAGTGATAACAAAAGGTCTGAGCCATAATGCTTGAAATTTCCCATGTTTTCCCTTCTCTTGACCTCTAACATTCCACATGAGGACCATATCTCCTATTTGAAATTTAATTTCTTTTGTTTTCTTATAAAATAAGTATTTCATATATGACTGTAAGTCTTGATTATTCTTTTGTGCTAGGTGTTTGACTCCATACAACTCTACCAATTGTTTTATTCTATCATCCATGGGATCAGGAATGTCTAAATCCTCCTATAATATAAATTTATAAACTGGTAGGAGATTTTGCAAAGGCATCTTGGCGTTGGTGTAATTAATTATTTAATTACACTTTAGCATAAGTGTACTTAGGCATATTTTATTTCTCAAGTTAATTATTATCCTTATCTAGTTGAGCTATTTTTTTGCTCAAAATAAGATTAGGGTTGTGCATGATTTCCTTTTTGAAGGCTTTTGTATTATTTGTAAAACAATTAATTTCAATAATCATTATTCTAGTTTTTGCTTGCACATATTGGCTCTGAGGGTTTACAGAACATCTCTTCTTTTTTGTTCTGAATATCTATTGCATGTGATAGGTGATTGCTTGTAGGTGATTCCTGGGGATAATGAAGTTGGTTTTTCAACTTCTACATGGTATTATAGCTCCAGACCTGTTGCTACCTATTCGTAATTTGAAGATATTCTTTCACAATGTTTTCATCTATGCAAGGGTTTGAAGCCAGGCCATTTTTTGTGTGGATTTGGGGGTACACAATTTTTCTATGCATTTTTGGGCCAAACAGACATCGCCATCATGATCAAAGCGCCCCAAAACCCCAGAAACGCCTTTCATTTCGTCGATTTCAGTGAAATTTGAAAAAAGAGGGAAAAAAATTTAGCCCCAAGGCCGTACAGCCCCAGGGCATGCAGATCAAGGCTAAAAAATTTAAAAAAATTAAAAAAATTAAAAATTGCAGGAATTTCCTGCGCCTCCCATTCAAAAGAAAAGTGCCACCCTAGCATCGCCAAGCGACCACCTCCCACACCGCCGCGCCCTCTCCAGCCCTTTCACTCAAGGCTACGGTCACATTAAGTCCAGGGGCCACGCTAATTCGTCAGCCCCTGCACGTGGTCTGCTTACAGACCAGGAGCCAGCCCTTCCAGCCCCCGCCGAGCATTTTGCCCCTTAGTGCCCGCAGGTGGTCATATTGATGACTAGGCCCTAGCTTAAGCACTGGCGGATTTTTTTTCCTTTAGCCCTGTCGGCAGTCACATGCAGAACCGAGGGCCAGAGAGAAGGAGCTTATTTTTTGCACCTGTTTAGCATTTAAAGGGCCTTTTACATGCCTTTTTTTCATTTGCTCATAACTTTTGCAAACAAAGGCCTTTTTTTGAAAACGAGATATTTCCGGAAAGGTGGTTTGATGCTTTTTGTAGTGGTGGAGGTTTGATTTCTTGATTTTTTAGTTTTGATGCTTTTTTAGCCCGTCAAAGACAGAAGTTGTTTTCACTCCGGGAGGCGTAACTTTTGCGTCCTGACTCCGTTTTTCAAAAAAAAATAGGCATTGGAAAGTTGGTTCAGTGCTCTACACAGATATTAGACCTATTTTTTTAGACCTATTTTACTAGGTAACTGATATTCTTGTTTGATCTCAGCCTTTACCTTTTCAGTCATTTTCTTGGGAAGCGTGCATTCAGGCTATTTTTTTGAGATCAACGAGCATTGTTTTTTTATTTGAGAGTATATATTGCTATTTTCTGTCATGGATACACATAATATTGCACTCCTTACTCCATTCAACTATTTTGGTTGGAAAAAATAAATGGTGATTCACTTGAAACACAAAGGGTTGTATAAGGTAACCATGGGTACAAAAATTGAACCTACAGGTGCTACTGAAAAGAGAAAATGGTTTAATAGATGTGATAAAGCTTATGTTACATTATGTATGTCTCTTTCATCTGACCTTATTTTTCATATTGAGTCTTGCACTAAACCCAATGAGATCTGGACTACTTTAGAGTCTTTGTTTGGGAAGCAGGATACTATGAGAGGGTTTCAGTTAGAGAATGAGCTTATTGGCTTAAATCCTAGGGATTCTGATAGTGTCTAGGAGTTTTTCACCAAACTCAAGTCTCTTAGATTGCAGTTGTCATAGTGTGGTGTTCAGAAAGAAGACTCTTAGTTGATATTGTCCATTCTTTCAAAGCTTGGACCAGATTATTCAGTTTTTGTATCTACCTTTTATGCCACTAGGGATGCACTTGGTACGAGATTCAGTATGCCATCTCTTGATGAATTTTCTTCATCTCTCACTTGAGAGCAACCTAAGTTAGCTAGCATGGGCATGGTGAAACCTTCTTCATCACAGGCACTTATTGCATCACAGGAGCCCAGAGATCAGAAGGCTTCTACAAGAAAAGGAAAGAAACATAAACAAAAGGATTCCAAACCTCATGAGCATCAAAAGAAGTCCTCAAATTCATCCTCCTCTTCTAAGGGGAAATCATCTAGGAAGGAGAAGACTACATATGCATATTGCAAGAGGGAAGGACATGCAGAACATAATTGTTACAAGGACATTGATGAGCTGAAACATCTTCTTCAGAAACATCAGATTGATTTTCCTTCTAGGATGTCTACATCATCTTCTTCTCCTCATTCTTCTTCTTTATAATAGCATGACAAGGGCACAACTAGTTTACATACTTCATCCAATATGAAGGGACATTCTCTTTGTGCTTCTTTGGGTATTGGATCAAGGAGATGGCTTCTAGATTTAGGAGCATCTCATCATATGGCATCTTCATAGACTATGTTCACTTCCTTTGAGCCTTGCACTATGTCTCCCATTTTGATGGGAAACAACACTTACATGAGTTTTACAGGGAAGGGGTCTATAAGTTTTGGGGACCACTCCTTTCAGGATGTCTTGTGTGTCCCTCACTTGACAAACAACCTTCTTTCCATTTATCAGATCACACATGGAGGCAATTGGAGATCTGTGGAGTTCACACTTGATTCGGTTATCATCAGAGACTTGGAGAGTAGAGAAGTTATTGCTACTGGGATAGTGGATCACTCATCTCAGTTGTATTCCTTCACTGATTTTTCTACTGATGGTGCTTCTGTTCCTCACACTTATAGTGTGCATCATCATTCAGAGGAGAGATTTGGCTTCTTGAACATTGGTGTTCTCACTTCAAATCCTATTCTCAAGCCTTCCCTTCCATCTCCTCCACCTCTTGTTGCTATTGTTGTGGCTATTGATGTGGGTTCTTCTATTTCAGTGCAGTAGGATCTTGTTGATCATCCATCTTTGGAGGCTACTCTTGAGTCTTCACCTACTTTGACTTCTTCATTGGTTGAGGTCACACCTACTTCTGTGGAGACATCTTGGACTACACCTACTTCACCTTCAGAGATTGCTTTCTTTTGGCTTCTTCCCTCTCACTTCTTTCAGGAGATGCAGTTTTTTCAATCTTATTGGAGCTACTTCATTCTGGGGGGGCTATGTGGTCTCTTTCTTCCTCTCTTATGGGGGGGTTCTTTCATGTATCTTTGTGATGGATGGTGTTCTTGGGGGGTCTTATGGAGTCCTCCATCTTTCATCACTTAGTTAGTTTAGTTAGTTTTGTTCCCATGTGGTTTTCTCCTTTACCCCGTTTGATTTAGTTTACATTGCATTTGTAAATTATTTCCTAGGTTAATTATTATCCTTATCTAGTTGAGCTATTTTTTTGCTCAAGCTAAGATTAGGGTTGTGAATGATTTCCTTTTTGAAGGATTTTGTATTATTTGTTAAAAAAATTACTTTCAATAATCATTATTATGGTTTTTTCTTGTACATATTGGCTCTGAGGGTTTATAGAACATCTCTTCTTTTTTGTTATGAATATTTGTTGCATGCGATATGTGATTGCTTGCAGGTGATTCCTGGGGACTGTGAAGTTGGTTTTTCAACTTCTACATGGTATTAGATCTCCAGACCTGTTGTTGCCTATTCATAATTTGAATATATTCTCTCACAGCATTTTCATCTATGCAAGGGTTTGAAGCTAGGCCATTTTTTTTGTGGATTTGGGGGTACACAATTTTTCTATGCATTTTTGGGCCAAACAGACGTCGCCATCGCAATCAAAGCGCCCAAAAACCCCATAAATTCCTTTCATTTTGTCAATTTTAGTGAAATTTGAAAAAAAGGGAAAAAAAATTATCCCCAAGGACGTACGGCCCTAGGGCATGCAGATCAAGGCTGAAATTTAAAAAAAAAAATTAAATAAAATTAAATAAATCAAAAAATGCAGGAATTTCCTGCGCCACCCGTTCAAAAGAAAAGTGCCACCCCAACACCGCCAAGTGACCACCTCCCACACCACTGTGCCCTCTCTAGCCCCTTCACTCAAGGCTGCAGTCACATTAAGTCCAGGGGCCATGCTAATCTGTCAGCCCCTATGCGTGGTCTGCTTCTAGACCGGGAGCCAGCCCTTCTAGTCCCTACCGAGCATTCTGCCCCTTAGTGCCCGCAGGTGGTCATATTGATGACCAAACCCTAGCCTAAGCACTGGTGGATTTTTTTTCCTTCAGCCCCGCCGGCGGTCACATGTAGAACCGAGGGCCAGAGAGAAGGAGCTTATTTTTTGCACTTGTTTAGCATTTAAAGGGCCTTTTACAAGCCTTTTTTTCATTTGCTCATAACTTTTGTAAACGGAGGCATTTTTTTGAAAACAAGATATCACAAGAAAGGTGGTTTGATGCTCTTCACAGTGGTAGAGGGTTGATTTCCTGATTTTCTAGTTTTGATGCTTTTTTGCCCGTCAAATCTAGAAGTTGTTGTTTTCACTACGAGAGGTGTAACTTTTGCTTCCTGACTCCGTTTTTTGAAAACAAATAGGCGTTGGAAAGTTGGTTCAGTGCTCTACATAGATATCAGACCTATTTTTTTAGATTCTTTTACCAAGTATATGATATTCTTGTTTGATCTCAACCTTTACCTTTTTAGTCATTTTCTTAGGAAGTGTGCATTTAGGCTATTTTTTTGAGATTAGTGAGCATTGTTTTTTTATTTGAGAGTATATATTGCTATTTTATATCATGGATACACATAATATTGCACCCCTTACTCCATTCAACTATTTTGGTTGGAAAAAACAAATGGAGATTCACTTGAAACACAAAGGGTTGTATAGGGTCACCATGGGTACATAAATTGAACCTACAGGTGCTACTGAAAAGAGAAAATGGTTTAATAGATGTGATAAAGCTTATGTTACATTATGTCTGTCTCTTTCATCTAACCTTATTTTTCATATTGAGTCTTGCACTACACCCAATGAGATCTGGACTACTTTAGAGTCTTTGTTTGGGAAGCAGGATACTATGAGAGGGTTTCAGTTAGAGAATGAGCTTATTGGCTTAAATCCTAGGGATTTTGACAGCATCTAGGAGTTTTTCACCAAAATCAAGTCTCTTAGATTGCAGTTGTCATAGTGTGGTGTTCAGAAATAAGATTCTCAGTTGATATTGTCCATTCTTTCAAAGCTTGGACCAGCTTATTCAGTTTTTGTATCTACCTTTTATGCCACTAGGGATGCACTTGGTATGAGATTCACTATGCCACCTCTTGATGAATTTTCTTCATCTCTCACTTGAGAGCAAGCTAAGTTAGCTAGCATGGGTACTATGAAACCTTCTTCATCATAGGCACTTATTGCATCACAGGAGCCCATAGATCAGAAGGCTTCTATAGGCAAAGGCAAGAAATAGAAAAAAAGGACTCCAAACCTCATGAGCAGCAAAAGGAGTCCTCAAATTCATCCTCCTCTTCTAAGGGGAAATCATCTAGGAAGGAGAAGACTACATGTGCATATTACAAGAGGGAAGGACATGCAGAACATAATTGTTACAAGGACATTGATGAGCTGAAACATCTTCTTCAAAAACATCAGATTGATTTGCCTTCTAGGATGTCTACATCATCTTCTTCTCCTCATTCTTCTTCTTTAGAATAGCATGACAGGGTCACAACTGGTTTACATACTTCATCCAATATGAAGGGACATTCTCTTTGTGCTTCTTCAAGTATTGGATCAGAGAGATGGCTTCTAGATTCAGGAGCATCTCATCATGTGGCATCTTCAAAAACTATGTTCACTTCCTTTGAGCCTTGCACTATGTCTCCCATTTTGATGGGAAACAACACTTACATGAGTGTTATAGGGAAGGGGTCTATTAGTTTTGGGGACCACTCCTTTTAGGATGTCTTGTGTGTCCCTCACTTGACAAAGGACCTTCTTTCCATTTATCAGATCACACATGGAGGCAATGGGAGATCTGTGGAGTTCACACCTGATTCAGTTATCATCAGAGACTTGGAGAGTAGAGAATTTATTGCTGCTAGGATAGTGGATCACTTATCTCAGTTGTATTCCTTCACTGATTTTGCTATTGATGGTGCTTCTATTTCTACAGATGTTCCTCACACTTCTAGTGTGCATCATCATTCAGAGGAGAGATTTGGATTTTTTAACATTGGTGTTCTCACTTCAGATCCTGTTCTCAAGCCTTCATCTCTCGGTCTGGGAGCCTCTGAGCCAGTGCCACAGAATGCAGGCTGATCTATTGGAGCTACTTCATTTTGTGGGGGCTATGTGGCCTCTTTCTTCCTCTCTTATGGGGGGGTTCTTTCATGTATCTTTGTGATGGATGGTGTCCTTGGGGGGTCTTATGGAGTCCTCCATCTTTCATCACTTAGTTTAGTTAGTTTTGTTCCCATGTAGTTTTCTCCTTTACCCCGTTTGATTTAGTTTGCATTACTTTTTTAAATGGGTACTTGATCAGGCCTTGTTGCCGGGACTCATCTTTGCATAATAATTTGCTTCTCCCTAAGTTGCACTTATGGGGGGTTGTTGGTGTAATTAATTATTTAATTACACTTTAGCATAAGTTTACTTAGGCATATTTTATTTCCTAGGTTAATTATTATCCTTATCTAGTTGAGCTATTTTTTTGCTCAAGATAAGATTAGGGTTGTGAATGATTTCCTTTTTGAAGGATTTTGTATTATTTGTAAAAAAATTACTTTCAATAATCATTATTCTGGTTTTTGCTTGTACATATTGGCTTTGAGGGTTTACAAAACATTTCTTCTTTTTTGTTTTGAATATTTGTTGCATGTGATAGGTGATTGCTTGCATGTGATTCTTGGGGATTGTGAAGTTGGTTTTTCAACTTCTACATGGGTTCCATACACTAATTCGAAAGGGGACTTTCTAGTTTCCTTATTTGTTGTGATCCTTTATGCCCAAATTGCTAATCTCAACTTAGAATCCCATGCCTTTTTATTACTATTTAGTATTCTTTTGATTATCTTCATAATGTTCTTATTGCTAGATTCAACCTTCCCATCTGCTTGGGGGTGATATGGTGAAGCATATGAGATTGTTATTCTATATGATTCATAGAACCTTTTGAATTCCTCTGATCTAAAACATATGTCATTGTCTATTATCAGCCTTATAGGGACTCCAAATCTGGTGATGATGTTCTCTAATAGGAAATTTATCACAACCTTGCTAATAGCCTGCTTTGTTAGTATAGCTTCTATCCACTTTGTGAAGTAATTAGTGGCTACTAGGATCCACTTATGCCCACCACTATATTTTTCTATAATCTCACCTATAAATCAATTCCCTATTGATGAAATGGGCCTCAACCTGCACAGGTTTTAGTGGTAAAACTCCCTAATATTTCATCTTGCTAGAGAATTTTTGGCAAGCTTCACACTTTCTTACATAACTGTAAGCATCATTAAAGACCCTAGGCCAATAATAACCTACTCTTAGTATCTTGTGCATAGTAGTATTTGCTAAAAAAGTTTATTTCCTATGTTTCATCCAAGCACAATACTAACACACCATCCCTGTTCTTCCAGCACAAATATCCATCCATGAAGACATATTTTGATGCATGAAGTTATAAGGTTCTTCTTGGGTTGTCATTTAATCCTTCTAGACATTTCATATATTTAAGGTAGTATGCAATGTTAGTGTACCATTGTGTGTTTTCTATGCTTGAAACCCAATTTTCTTCCCCTTCCATGATGCAAATTTGTGTAACTTCCATATTAGACTCATCTATCAACTTCGCTAGTCCCTGCCCTCTTACTAATTTAGTGATTTAAATATTGATGTTAAACTCTTGGATATGATTTATCCAGTGAAACATTCTTATAGTTACCTTTGTTTGTAAGAAATAATCTTTTACTACAACATTTGGCAGTGGCTTCTACTCCTACTAAGTAAGGCCTAAATGCCTTGACCGCTTTTACTAGACCAGAAGCTTGTTTGTAACATTACGGTTGCTATTGTGTGGGATGATGCAAAGGAAAATATTTGGAAAGGTTTTTCAAATTTTGGAGATTTTAATATGGGTGCTTCTTTGATAGCTCTTTTGATTGACACAAATGCATCAATAGATTTTTTTTTCCAATCAATTTCATTACCTTTCTTTAGCATATTTTAGATTGGTTCTACAAGCTTTGCAAAGTTTCAGATAAATCACCGAACAAATTTAATTTGTTCAAAGAAAGATTGGATGACTTACAGTTTTTGGGATAGGGATTTTTCCAATAGCTTCCACTCCTCCAGGATCAATTCATACTCCATCTTTTGAGACAATATGCCCCAATATTTTTCCTTTTATGACAACAAAATGAAACTTCTTCAGCTTTAGAGAAATGCCATATTCTAGTGCTCTAATGAAAATTTTCTCTAAATATGCACACTGATCTTATGACTTCGTAGAGTAGGTAGTTAGATCATCCTGATATACCACCATTATAAAATTAATCAAGTCAGAAAATGCCACATCCATAGCCCTTTGAAATGTCACTCCAACATTGGTGAGACCAAAAAGCATTCTCACATACACATATGTACCCCAGGGCATAGTGGAAGCAATTTTGTACTGATCAGACTCCATGACCTTCACTTGGTTATATCCTGAGAATCCATCCATCATAGACAACAACTCACAGCCATCGACTCTCCATAGCATTACCTCCATATTTGGAAGGGGGTAGTTATCTTTAAGTGATGCCATATTCAAATCCCTGGAATCTTCACATAACCTTATATCCCCATTTTTATTTCTCACAGGTACCAAATTTGATACCCAAGAGGAATGCTTGATTGGTTTGATAATGCCTCCATCTCTTAGCTTTTTAAGTTCCTCCTACATTTATGGTGCTAATGTAGGGTTTATGGGTTGCTGATTTTTCCTAAATGGTTTAACATCAGGTTTTAATGGAATTTTATGTTGAAAAATATCTTCTCTATATTCCTTGAGGTCATCGTATGACCAAGAAAAAACATGTTTATACTTTATAAGTAGAGCTATAAGAATTTTTCTAACCTTACGGCTGATCTTTTTTCCAATATATACTTTCTGAGGAGCAAGTTTTGTTCCAAGGTTAATCTCTTGCACATCTTCCTTTTTAACAGGTGTAACTTTAGATTGAATCTATCACATCCATCAAATACTCTTTCTAATGAAAAAAATCATTTTGGTATTATGTTTGTTTTAAATTGTACTACCTCTTGTCGAAAGACGATTTATTTACCATCCACTTTCTCTACAAAGGCATTGAATTCTATCTCCTAAGATTCATATTGATCAATACAATGGAGGAACATGATTAGATCTTCATCATCATTGAATACCTTTCAATTGTATATGTTATCTAGGATAGCAAGTCTTGTCTTGAATTCAACTTTTGTAATTCCTGATAATGTAATATCATCTCGTTTAAAAGCCATGTTGGCTAAGAAATCTACCATTATGTTTTTAGATCTCTCTATCCAGTCTATTGAGAATGCATCAAAGAGTTTAATGGTATCCCAAACTACATTTATGTACTATTTTAATATTTTGTTCTTTAATGAGTATTTAGCCCTAACCTGAGTGACAATCAATTCAGAGTCTCCATACACTATCAGCTACTTAATTCCATATCTTATAACAATGTTCAAGTAAAAAATAAGGCTTCATATTTAGCTATGTTATTGTTGCACTCAAATATTAGTAAGAATTAATACTTATATTTTTCCTGAGGGTGAGATAAATACAATACTTGAACCATTTCCACCTTTGTTGCATGCCTCATCAAAATACATGTGTCATACACCCTTATCATCAAGTTGAGCTTCTTTGTTAATCAGTTCTGTATTTTACAATTCTGGTTGAGATTTTTCAATCCTGAAATTTCCAAGATCCACATCATAGAAATAATTCACTTGATTGGGATCAAAATTCTCTATAACATGCTCTGATATCTGGGTTCCATATACAATTTTACTTATTTCCCATTTACTGGTATGGTAGCATATGATAAGTCTAGTTGGACATTCCCACCTACTGCAATAGTCCATCATTTGGACAACAACATTCCATAATAAGGAGTATCCACCACAGTGATGCATGTTATATATTTTTCCTCAAGATATGCTACTAACTTCAATTCTACATCCCATATAACTCTGACCACTAGGATAGACCTATTGTCCATGGCATAGCATTTTCCATAAGTAGTGTTCACCCATAAGCCCATTTCCTTCATGACAACCATAGGCGTGATATTTATTGTTTCTCTTGAATCGCTCATACAATTTTTTACCAACTTTTTATTTATCAATAGTGTAGTGTAGAATGGATCTATTTGAGAGGGGTTCTTTGTAAGAGTATCACCTAGGTACACTTTTGGTGTTTTTTGGTTCCTTCTTCAACATTGATTTTATCTTTATTTTGATTCTACTATTTGTTGGGTATGTTGGAAATTAGTTTAAGGGCAGTATCTCTATATTCCTCTATTCTCATCATTTCCATCAATAGAATTGTCATCTTGATTTAAGTCAATGCCTGTGTAATATCAAATGAGGGGGTAGTTGCCACTTGCTCTATTTTCTCTACTTTAGTGGCTTTCTTATCCTCAATTTGTACTTTAACATCTTCCTTTATTTTCTCCAATTCAATCTTTGTGGTTTCTTTTGGTATAGTTTTCTAAAAAATATATTTCTCCCCATTTTTCTTTTGATTACTTGAGGATTTTTCTTTTTTCTTTTGTTCTTTTATAAACAAACCTCTAGGTGTTCCTTGCTCTGTATCCATGGGTTTGTTCCTCAAGTAGTAGCCACCAGTTTTGGCCCTTGCCACAATAGCCAATGTGAGGGCCCTTTTTTCTTGTTAAGTGGGTGTCCTTAACTTGAACTGTGGTGTGATGTTAGATGCATAGGCAATCTCTTCTTCATCATCCTCCTAATTAGAGAAAAATTCTTTCTAGCCCATGTTGACATTATATCTCTAGTTATTGACATCATATTGGAACCTTTCTTCAGAAGATGAGTATTCATCATTAATTTGATAAGGTCCCCAACCTAGCATGTTTATGGTATGATCATCTTTGTCCTTCTCATGAAACCATTCATTCTCTTGTATGGATTGGGCTACTAAGCAATATTCTAGTGCATGTGGCAGGTTGCATGCTAAACACCATGGACCATTTTCCACCACATGTGTTCTATGTTTCTTCAAAGCGTCAGGGGTGTCTTTATTAAAATTGTGTCTTTGATTATTTTCCACCTGTCTACCATCCTTCTAGTTGGTGTGATAAGGCATGTCATGTAGTCTTGGTCTTTCACTTCTATATTGGTTTTGGGTATGTGCAAAATCATCATGGAAAAAATAGGCCCTTAAGTGGCAA